>JAGFPH010000691.1:58909-94661 GCA_018207615.1 Philaenus spumarius
ATTTACCCACTTCAAAATCGTATTTCGACAAGGAATGTCGCCATGACGACCAATGTTGAAGTGAGCACGAAATTGTCGTTGCGTAGCAAGCACGGACTCGTTATTTTTGAAAAATGTTTCAATCACAAAAGCACGATGATGCACTTGCCACTGATGATCCATGGTAACTAACCTCAAAATGGCATTAACTAAACCACAATTGAACGCAACAATGAACTCTGTTAGAAATATAACAGCTGATCAATCGCCACATGAAAACAGTCAGGTTTTTATGGCCCACCTCGTACAATGCGAATAATGAATATAAAAGTGTATAAATATTCAAGAATATGAACTGATGCAACCGCAATAGATTCCCAGATACAGCAATTTGAAGTTAAGATTTTCGTGTTTATAATAAGGAAAGATGATCTTATAAATATATCGAGGACTGGGAATGTATTATTGTTTTGAAATTAAAATCGATATCCTTATTGAGTAAAAGTTGTGTTGTGTTAGTCGAAACACGGTCGTACAGAAATTAAAGATCACGACAAAAGATCTTACGTAACAGCTGGAAAAGTTAACCAGTTAATTGATTTTACAGTCAATTACATTAAATCTAAACTTAAATCAAATTAAATATTAAGAATTTCTGTTAGTAATAGTACTATCATTAATAAATCGAAAGCCATAAATTAAATAAGTACATTACATTTATAGGAAAAACAGATTTATTATATTTACACACTTACTAGGCCTACTATTAAATTTACATTACAAACCCTTGCTTCTTTTTGTAATGCAGTATATACAAAAATATATAAAAACCATCGGCAGCATGCGAAATTAACTGCAGAAAACTGGAGCACTGAAGGATATACATACTATTCTCGGGATCAAAAGATAAACAGAAGTTTTTAAAGTCTTATTTGATGTTGAAGTAAAGTACAGTAGAAAGGGTAGTAAGTTCTTTTGCGTCCTATAATATATATTCTTTTGAGAATATATAACTCCAATTTGCTACTTACAATATTTATCCATACGTAGAGTTTCTTATCTCTTCTTATAAAAATAGAGTAAAAAAATTATGGTAATATAACAAATATTAGAAAAATATTTTCTTTATGGTATATATTAATACAAATTATTCTTTGCGGCTTTTCCAACAGTACCTTCATAACTCAGAAGTAACAGTACATTTCTACTTGACCCCTATTGTTTATATGTTTATCCAAGCATAGTTATTGCAGAATAGTTTAGACATACTCATTGTAATTTATAAATGTGTAACTAAAAATGAAGAAATATTAAAAATACTTTTAAACTTAAATGAGAAAATAAAAACATAAGTATTATCAATTTATTACAATCACAAACAGCAGAAAAAAAGTCACAATCAATTTAAAAAAAGAAAACTATTGTTTAAAAATAATTTAATTTTCGTTTATAATAATAATTGTTATTATTTCTTTGTAATTTAATTTAATGTTTTACACGAGAAATAAATCTGCAGATAGGCCCTAATGTTTAATAAAAAACTCACAATTTTTGGGATAACCTTAAAATCATTTTGTAAAGAAACGCCAGTTTAAAAAAATAGAAGGGCAAAAATAATTAATTGGTTTGAAATAAGTTCAGTGAACTTAATAATTGGAATAGAACTATTTTTTGGCCTGAGTTTTACTCCTCTGTCGATTTTAAATAAACTAACTTCTTTTATTTGTTTTCGCATTTTATTAGTAGTCTTTAGCTATTGTCATATTTTCGAAGATTCAATTATATTAGGCCTGTGTGTTATTTAGGCTGGCTTATTTAAGATAGACAAGATTACATTTTGAGGTAAGAAATTAGTTATTGAATATATTATTTCACCTCACTGAAGTGCATTTAATTGTAATATCATTAACTTACGTCTGCTCCTCCAGTTTTATTAGTTGCACTACGGCCTTTTCGGGTTCTGTTCAGATATAGTTACGATGGTCTTTTCAGTTTTCAGTATGTTATACTTCATTCACATAAAAAAAAAAACAAACATTATTTTCGACTTAAGACTTACATTTAAGTTTGTTGAACTTAAAACATCAAACACTTAATATACACCCTTTCTTTTAACAAAGATTCGATCACGCAGTTGAACCGCTGACGTCAGCGAATTTCCAAAATTATGTTTATACGTGTTAGGCGTTCAACCAACATTTGGGATATTGGTCTACTCGCGAAGGCGCTTAATAGCTGCCCCCGGTACGAAATTTGTTTGCACATCAGCCTCCGGGCGCGGCTCACGACCTGCTTTGTACCAGTTCTGTTCATCCTGCGGCCTGGGATTATATACTTCGCTTTGCAACATTGCATCTCAACCTTGCGACCTGGGATTATGTATTTCTTCGCTTCGTTCGAGTGGACAAACTGGGTTCCCGAGTTTAAATAATTTCCGTCGGCCTCGTATCAAAAGCAACCCACTTGTTAAAAACCATCACGTAGATTTGAACCGGGTACTTTTATGGTATTTTAAGTTTTCATCAATTTTGGGGGAACCAAACAGGCTTTATTTTAGTTAAACAAAACTAAATATGCAAAATAATCTCTTATAGTTATTTGTGTGGCTAAAATTCAAAAAAAGCCAGATACTCAAGTACGGAAATGATTTTTTTTAAGATACTCAAATTTAAATGTGTGTTACAAGTTGTAAATGTTTCAAAATGCATTATTTATACATTTTGACAAAGTATTAAATACAGAAAAGATGCACGTGACCATGGCCTCAATGGCCGCATTGCAATCAAGAAAACAATAGGAACACACTCTTAAATTTGTTATATTCTTTATGTTTATTTATTTAAAAATAGGTTTTATAGTAAGTAATATATGCGGAAAATGTATTAAGTTATATAACAATAGCAAAGACTGTAATTGTTTTAGGGAAATATCAATTGATATAACTTTTCTAAATGGTTCCTTGTATTTAACTATTTTTAATGTTTCCTGATCGTGATTCTAATATGAAAGAACTGTATTCTAATATGATTGAAACTAATCATAAAATAATAATAAATAAATAATAATAATAAATGTATTTATTCCTCAATCTGCTAAAAATTAATAACAATCATTCTTTTTTTTATACATAATTAAACAAAAGTCACCAAAATACAAAAATAACTAAACATGTGTCCAAGTTCAAACACTGTAATACACTTGCCAAGACTGATATCAACGTAACACTAAATACATAAAAACTAAATAAATATATTATAAGATTTATCCATACAAAAATAGGAGAATTATACATACAAAAATAGGATAAAAAACAAAAGAAATATAGTCTTACTTACATTGATCAGTCAAACAAAACAAAAGAGCAAAAGAATGTTGGTGTATACAAGATTATCAGAAATATAAACTACAAACTACTTAGCATTTTAAACTATATGTTTTATACAATCAGAATGAGAAAATTTAGGGCCTTTAAGGCATTTTGCCCATTTCAAGGTTCCTATTTCTTAATATTGTTGTTTTTTAAGAAGCGTTCAGATAGTTAAAGTAAATTACTACTAAAATTGAATTTTTTTTTCCGGCCACTTTAATAAACTTTTAAATCATATTATAATTTATTGAATTCAAACAATTAATTGTTAACTAAAATTTGGTGCTTCCAATGTAAATCCTACCTATCTTTTATACAACATTTTAACTATACACATTATTGATAATATATTATAAAGTTTAACATAAACATTTTTGGGCTATCCTCCAAAATAAACTGTAAATCCGTTTATTTAACGTTACTTTGACAAATTTGCTGTTCTTAATTTCACTTTTTAAATGAAATTAATTTTAGTGTAACTTTTAATTAAGTTTAGGTTACTTGTTCTATATAAGTTAAGTTGTGCACCTATTTGATTTTGATCATTTACATTTTATATCGTTTTTCATTGATCTGTGTGTATGCTTATATATATTAATAGTGGATATTATTTTGTATCAATAAAATAAGGAAAACATATTTTTAAACTATGACCAAAATTAATAGTTTCTTAATGAAAATTTAATGAATGAAAATGTTTCGTTTTAATGTGGCTAAATGTACGGGATATATAAACGAAATATGTGTTACTATTGCAGCAGTGACTTATACGATTTATAGTAAAAGATAACATGGGATACCTTAACGATGTTGTCTTTCTCATGGAAATTTAACTAACACGGAAATGGCGTCATTTAAATTTAAGGAAATAAGTACAATATACCCTTAGTTGATAAGGATTAATACTGAAGTGCCAAGATGTTATAAAAGTTGTGACTATATTAAGGTTGGTGTTCTTGTTCAGTAATTTTTATATCTGGTATTAGGTCAAATACTTTTGAGGAAATTTTATCTAATGGTTGTTACAGCCATACACAATTGTTAAACTTAAATACCCAGAAAGTAGTGGTAAATGTATATCTATTTATATGTAATAATCACTTTAATTAGTTAATGCAATAAATACCATAGTCCACATAATTGTTTACGTATTTAATTCCTCAACCAAGTCTTTGTGCTTTGTTAATTATAGTGTTACTATAAATATTACATAGAAAGTAAAAGCAAAGGAGTATCCTGCAGAATATTTTAATAGATGCAATCAGTTATAATAATTGAGAGAGAGAGAAAGAGAGAGAGAGAGAGAGAGAGAGAGAGAGAGAGAGAGAGAAATATAATAATATTTTTAAATCTTAAACGACAATTATTATTATATTAATACAATAGAAACCATACCAATAGAATTTTGTACTTTATAAACATATTAATGTTTAAACGTAATAATATTTTTTTTATTTATTATGTAAAACTTAAATATTTAAATATTGAATTTTCTATAATATATGATAAAATATAATTTAATAGCGCAGTTTTAGACAACGCCTGAATATATTACGTTTAAGAAAAGTATGCATACTTATGGACTTGAATAATGTATGGAACATGAGCTGAATAAATAAACTCCAGAAAACCACCACATACTTTATATTACATTCTTCTTAGAGAATACGTCTATGGTTATAAAGGTGTATGTAAATAAACTCAATCACCATCTTTTTTTCGAACTTTACTGTTTTTTTTATATATATTTAATGTTATTTCTAAGCGATTACCTTTTAGTATATTGTTATTACGAAGGCTGATTAAAATTGATATAGTCATTAGTTTTACAAAAATAAGAATATGGAAGATGGGAGAAAGACAAACAATTTTGTAGGATTAGTCAATATATTATAATTTTAATATTATAAGCCGGTCTCACAATAGTCGTTAAGTAATAATTATTGAGGTTTTAATATAATACACAATAATAACATCAACTTTTCTTTATACTATACTAGCTGAAAACCCGTGCTCCGCTACAGGGAATTTGTTTTTTGCTACGTCATTATCATTATGATTCTTAATTAATTGTAATACTTTTCTCTCATTTTCTTTCATCTAATATTTCACGAAAATGAATTATAACATGTATTTTCAATTAGTTTGGTACTTATTGTTCACTGGTTGCCCGTAAATAGTCACTGTTTGTGTGTTGAATAAATTAAATCAATACAAAATTCAGAGTAACGAGCGTCTTCTTTTTCAACCACTAAATCTACAGACTGGTCAATTACAGTCTTAGCTGGTTGTTAGAGATCACCCAGATACGTCTTTAATATGCAAATGCATAGATCGGGTTAGTTTTGATCAGCTTACGTTCAAAATATTTTCATAAAATTATAAGTGCCAAATTTCAGCTCTCTAGCTTTAAGGAAATAATATCAATTAATATTTATTGTTTTTAGGGGTTGTTATTACTTTTTCAATCCTTAGCAGCACGTAACAAAATGTAAAACTGGGTTTTTTTTTATATGTATCTTGTAAGAATTAAATGTGCAAAATTTCAGCTCTTTAGCTTCAAGGAAAGTATAAAAATAAAATAAATATTTATTATTTTTAGGGGTTGATATCACATTTTCACCTCTAGCAGTACGTAACAAAATGTAAAACTCATTAACTTTATATATGTGTGTTTTAAGAAATAAATGTGCAAAATTTCAGCTTTAAGGAAAGTAAAAAAAATAAAATTTTTATTGTTTTAGGGAATGTTTCAACCCTTAAATGCTAAATATTTTAAAATCCTATCTTAGTGCGCCTCTAGTGCTTATGAGCAATATGTGTACCAAAATTCACGTTACTTGGCGGTATTAAATTAATATTTACAGTTATAGGGGTTGTTATTAAATGTTCACCCCTTAGCAGAACGTGATTAAATGTAAAACTGGTTTATTTTTTTATATGTATCTTGTAAGAAATAAATGTACACAATTTTACACTTGCTTTCTAGCTTTAAGCAAAGTATAAAAATAAATATTTATTGTTAAAGGGGTTGTTACTACATTTCCACCCCTTAACAGAACTTAATAAAATTTGAAACTGGTTTATTTATCTGTGTGTTGTGTATATTGTAAGAAATATTTACAAAATTTTAGCTCTCTAGCTTTAAAGAAAGTATAAACATTAATATACAGTATATTGTTTTTAGGGATTGTATCACATTTTCAACCCTAGTAGCGCGTAACGAAATGTAAAACTGGTTTACTTTTTATATGTATCGTGTAAGAAATAAATATACAAAATTTCAGCTTTCTAGCTTTAAGAAAAGTATAACAAACACTATTTATTTATTGTTTAGGGGTTGTTTCAACCATTAAATGGAAAATATTTAAAAATACTTTTTTTGACGCTTCTCTAACGCCTATAAGCAACATGTGTACCAAATTTCATGTTCCTAGGCGGTATGGTGTTTGACATATGTAACAAACAATATTTATTGTTTTAGGGGTTGTTTCAACCCTTAAAAGATAAATATTTTAAAATCCCTTCTTAGTGCGCCTTTAGCACCTAAGAGCTATATGTGTATAAATTTCACGTTCCTAGGCAGTATTTAAATAATATTTATAATTTTAGGGGTTGTTACCACATTTTCTCTTGGCAGAACGTGACAAAATGTAAAACTGGTTTATTTTTTTATATGTATCTTGTAAGAAATAAATGTAAAAAATTTCAGCCTTCTAGCTTTAAGGAAATTATAACAAACAATATTTATTGTTTTAGGGGTTGTTTCAACCCTTAAAGGGAAAGTATTTTAAAATTCTTTCTTAGTTCGCCTCTAGCTCCTTTGAGCAATATGCGTACCAAATTTCACGTTCCTAGGCGGTATTCAATTAATATTTATAGTTTTAGTGGTTGTTATTACATTTTTACCCTTTAGCAGAACGTCACACAATTTAAAACAGGTTTACTTTTTATATGTATCATGTAAGAAATAAATGTACAACATTTTAGTTTTCTAGCTTTAAAGACATTATAGCAAACAATACTTTTTAGGGGATGTTTCAACCCTTAAATTTCAAATACTATAAAACTCTTTCTTAGCGCGCCTCTAGCTCCTTTGAGCAATATGCGTTCCAAATTTCACGTTCCTAGGAGGTAGGACTTTTGAGATGTATAACACAAATGTTTATTGTTTTAGGGGTTGTTTCAACCCTTACAGGAAAATTATTTAAAAATTCTTTCTTAGTTCACCTTTTGCTCCTGTGGCAAATACATGTACCAAATTTCACGTTCCTAGGAGGTAAGGTTTTTGAGATATATAACAAACAATATTTATTGATTTAGGGGTTGTTACAACCCTTACAGGCCAAATATTTTAAAATCCATTCTTATTGTGCCTCTAGTGCCTATAAGCAATATGTGTACCAAATTGCACGTTCCTAGGAGGTAAGGTTTTTGAGATATATAACAAACAATATTTATTGATTTAGAAGTTGTTACAACCCTTACAGGCCAAATATTTTAAAATCCGTTCTTCGTGTGCCTCTAGTGTATAAGAGCAATATTTGTACCAAATTTAAAGTCCCTAGGTGATATGATTTTTGAGAAACTGTGGTCAGTCAAAACTACCCCTAAACCCCCAAAACTACCCCTAAAAATTTGAATATGAAAATGAAATTTCTTTAGTTTTCCTATTTACATCACAAAGTATAAACATGCCAAATTTCATCTCTCTAGTTTCATGGGAAGTGGGAGAATTAGTGATGATGAGTGAGTGAGGGCTTTGCCTTTTATATATATAGATAATATCATTGTATTTGGATAACCTAATAGAACTCCGATCCAATGCAATATTTTGTTCCACTGGAAATTCGACGTTTTTGGCGCTATCTATTGGGGAAACGATGGAAGCTGTTTGAAACACCAATGCTACCAATGCTTTCTCCCTAGCGCTACCTCGCGGCGCGATCATGTACTATTTTCGCGACAACATTTTTCCGGCACACAGCCCCCATATGGATGCAAGATCTATTTATTATTCATGATCTATGATAATATATACTAAACAGAATTTGATTAACATAACTGCACCTTATTACTATTATTAATATTATGCTATGTTTAGTCTCATAGCTTTATAGCAATTTGTGTTGCTCTATCTCGCTTTACGAGTTTTTTTTAGGAATAACAATATCAATTTATATATCTTTGTACAATTGTTTTTAATTGTTTCTATTCTGTGTGTGTGTAGGTGAACGCACTGATATACTAATGACATCATTTTTTCCATATGATTGTCTTATCACAAATTCACAATTATTATTGTTATTTTTTTATTTAATGATAAATGTTCTAGGTCGAAATATCTAGATTTAAATAATAATTAACACAAGTATGCCTAAACTGTATGTTACGTGTACAACTACATCATAGTAAAAATGTGTAGTTTAAAATTCCATCTGGCAGTTTCATTTTCCTATACTGGCAATCCCGTTTTTACTACTCAGCGCAAATTATCATTTAAAAACATCGTTTGAACGTTCAATTTTTGTAAAAAAAAAAATTATACCAATTTAGAGTTAGAAAAAGAAAAAAAAAAAACATTTTGGTAAATTGAAATGTAAAAAGTTGTGCCTTTGAAAACATAAGAAAACGAGTTTATTATAAATCAAAAATATAAAACAAAACTTTCTTAACAAGAATCAATTTAAACAAATTTGAATTACAAAAAAAAGAAGCTTTTTTGGGAGAATAAAAAATAAACGTTGAAAAAGTTTCCAAAAACTAGCTTTAAGTATCCTAAAATGTATACAAATATCAAAATTAAAAAGTAGTAATTCTAAACTAGCGCATATATATTTTTATAAAGAATAAAATTTCCTACATGAAGAAAAAAAAAATACAATCAGTGGAATTTTGTGGGTTGTTATATATGTATATATTGTCTTCTGAAAACTAGAATTCCTGAAATAAAATAGTTTATAAAAACATACACAAATAAATAAAATTAAAAATGCATATAATGAAGACAACGCTAAACAATTCTCTTTCATGGATCTCTGTATTTAATACTTAAATAAATCATAGAAATTACGTAAGAAATTAAAATCATTTCAGATGAGGAGTTAGTGTTATATTCTTAAATATTTTGTACTAAAGTATAAATTTACCAACAATATTATCTCCCTTTTAAATTATAACTTAATTTTCATATTACAGCTGCTAGGATATCTAAGGCTTAGTGTTATGAATAAGTCATATTTTAAATCGACTTGGTATACTGTACAAATAAAGGAGCTTATTTTCATAGAACTCTAAGCTTTTACAATAATAACATCACAAAGTGTGGCGTATATAGCAATAACCATTTGATACTACGTATTTCATGATACGTTTAATAACATTTGATTTTAACAAAATTATAAAAATGTTATACAAATTATTTTAAGAAATGGCCAAGGTAAATTTTAAACTCAGTTACTTTTATAGACTTTTGCAAACCTGGATTTATTATATGCATCATAGATTTTTCTCCTATGAAAATTGAAGATACGTACATTTCTAAATCTATAGAACTATTACTATTATTGTGCTATATATACATTATTATAACAAAAAGGTCATGCATTACCAAAATCTACATTAAACAGATACAGTTTAAATAATTAAATTGTATTTATTGTTTATAAATATCAAATTTTCTTATTGATAATTATATGTACAAAGAAATATTAAATCCCGATTAAAACTAAAAATTTGATAAAAATATATTTTTTCAAATAAACATTGTAATACAAGTTATAACAAATATTACTAAATTGGACAAAAATTTAATATAAGTATTGCATTAATGAGAAATATAAAAATCTAAGTGAGTAATAAAAATAATTTTAAGTACTATAGTCATCAGAATACACTTTATATTCAAGAGAATTGATATCAGAATTTTATCAACAGCAATTAGCCATAGCAACTCTTATTTGCTCCTACAGGAAGGATCATACTACGATAACTATAAAACAAATTTGTAATGATAAACATAAATTTCGTATGAAAAGAGCACAATTAATTATTATAGCTTTAGATTAACTTTTAAAACCACATAGTGCAATCCATGCGGTGTTTGTTGTCGTGGGATGATAATCGTTCGATTATCTTCTTTGAGTAAAATATCTGTCAAATCGATCTACATAATATCTGTCGTGATCATTACAAGTGAGTTTTAAACTAAAAATAATGTAGATTTTTTTGTAATTATCTATTTTTAAAACAATTTCAAAGTTCTTGGAAGTGCAGTAAGAAATTTTTAAAAATCTTTGCATTTATCTTTTGTCTTCGTGATCAACATCTTTGCACTTATTAATAACAAAGTAAAAATCAGGTCCTCGTCTGCATTCATATATTCTTTCCCCGTATTGGTAAGCAAAAACACTATTTCCAAGTAAAGGTTAAAATTGCAACGTCATAAACAAACAAGTTAGCCAAATAGTAACAACCATCAAGAATATACAAAGAATTCCGTATGTTTTACATAATCATACTGTAAATTAGATATTATGTCCACCCATTAACTATTATGCCTGGACCTGAATTATTCGTTTTGGCAGCCTTGTCCGATTTACTACATTAAATGCAATCTCCACAAACCTTTATACTTTCGTTTATCAATTAAGACTTTTTAGTTTTTTTTTAGTATTTATTAATAGTGCTACATTTTTTCCGAAGAACAAATACTTTGTTTTGCACCCTATGCACCGAGTAAATTGTTGACCTACATGATATACCATTGTAGAAACGCCTTCTGCATGTTTATGTCCGCACTTACCAGAGCATGTTACATTGTTGACCCAATTCCTTTGGGCAGTAGTTAGCATTTCAGTTTAAAATCTGAAAAGAAAATAACCTTTTTACTTACGTTCCAAGTTTTCACTTGTTATCCCAGTAAACAATTGTATATTATCTTTATTTACATTATAACAGTGTTTCATCCAATACATACTTTTTTAAGTAATATGTTGTTCAAAGATTTAAAACATTTACTAGCTTAATTCATATATTAGATTGTGTATTTCAAAATCTATTTCCTACTTTCCCTAAATAATTTACTTAGTTTAGGTAATGTATGCTTACTAAAACTTACCATCGATAATTTGCTAACAAAAACAACCACTATTCCATTAGGATATTTGAACGTAAGAGAGAGCCTAAACAAATATTATTATTTTCAAATAAATTTACTACATTGTAAGTTCTACAAAGTATTTGACTCAAAATAAATATGTGTTTAATATGTTCTCCTAGTACAACAAAAACACATAATTTGACAACAACGCCAGAAGATAATGTCTCATCTTCTTACTCAAACATAAAATAGACCTATATGGTAAATAGACAACAACTAAAAGTAGTTATTATACATAAATACAATTACTTACTCAATTAATAAAATTCTTTATTGTTATTGGTTTTCTTTATTTTTTATGTTTATATGATTTTTTTAATTACTAAAAATATTTAACCTATTGATCTTTTACTTTTCTTATCAAAAATTATATGAAAAAACTTATACCTGAACACAAAATTCAACTTATTTTAAACAGTATAAAGAATGTTTTAATAAACAAAAAAATTTAGTTTATAAAAAATTATTGCAGAGCTGATACCTTTAGAAATTAAGACTTCTGTCAAAGCTGAAATGATTCTATAAAACATATACTATTAGAAACAATAGTTCAGGAAATAATATTTTGATTTAATGAAGTTAAGTTGTATGTATGAAACAGAATATGTGGTTTCATGAAAGTTATAATTTAATAAAAATATTATTCCTGTTTGTTAAAAGTAAATCGATTTTAATCAGTCGTTTTTTCTTTATTTACATTAAATAAACAATGGAATATACTAGAATATTGGTTTTAATGTAATTATACTAATTATTATGACGAATACCTCAAAAACTTAGGTGAATACATAACAATGGACACGGCTGTAAATAATATTAATACATTTATTTCAATTGCATGTGTAATAATAATTTTATTATTATTGATACTATATAGATGTAAAAATAGTATGTACATATATTTAAATCAGTTAATGTTTCAATGTCTAATGTGTCAGTGTCAGGAAACATATAACTTATATTTTATGTTATATAACATATAAATAAACAAACAAAAACAGATTAAAAATGGAATTTAGTAATGGCATTTTATTTGTACGCTTTATTCTAAAATTACATTCCCGATTTAATTATTTATGTTTACAAAATTATATCTGAAATGCTTTAAATATAAAAACCATTTATGTATTAATATTATCATGCTAAATTATAAAGTATAACATATGTGGATGACATTATAATTATAACTTATAATTATAACTTATAATTATAAGTTTCAAAATGTGGAACAACAAAGGATAATAAAATAATTTACATTCACTTGCTAAATGTTTAATTAATGTATCAGTTTAACAATATAAGTGTATACAAATTTTATAACTAAGCATCCGTTCCACAAAATGTCCAAATTATGTTTCTAAAATCAGCATTATTTTTTCCAATGGTTTAATTTTGGTATAATGGAAACAAATTTGGAACTATAATATTATGTTTGCCTTCAAATACTTTATTGTGTTGCGTGTGTTTTCATACTTTATATGTTTCATCAAATAGAAACAAAACAAGTTATAATAATAAAAATTAAAGAAAGAACATAGTTTAAAAAGGAGGTAATTATAAATAACCTGTAATTGTTAATATTTATATTACTGGAGTATATATAAGATTTTTCTTGAATTCATTCTTTTTTATAAACAAATATGAAAACAGCAAACACTATGTTTTCAATTATTTTGTTATAGGTTTAAATTTTTTTTGGTTACATTTTTGCAAACCATATTTTATTGAATTCTGCAAAGTATATTTAAATTATGGTAAACATATAATATCTGATGAAAGTTTACATTTATTACAACTAATTGCTATAAACAAGTACACTTTAATTCCAATTATATTTTTAATTACTTTAAATGGTTGAATATATTTTAAAACATAAAGATAACACAACCAGTAAAGATAATACACTACTTTAAATGTTAGACCTATTTCATGAAAAAATATTAACTTTGAGAAAAAAATAGTATGTTGCCAATTCATACTGTACATCATAGACAACATTGTTTAGTGTGGTTGATGTGCAATGCATTAAATCCCGCTACAGTAACTGTCTCTATAATTTCCCCTGACAATGCTCACAGCCAGTTATATTGAACATTTCTCAGTAAAAAGGAGACTATTGTTTAGTTTGATTCGTACACTGTTTTAAGAATAATTCTTCAATGAACGATATACACTTATTTTTATTATTACATTTTGTTTGTTTTATAAATAGATCTACTAAAATACCGGTACGGTAACAAATATTACTTAACATTCAAAACAATCTAAAGCATTGTGTTTAAATCTAAAATGTAATAAAAAGTACAAAGAGATCATGTAAGAGACCAGGATCAGTACAATATCGAGTCGTTATGTGTAGAAATAAAAAGTTTGGAAAGTTTAAATCAGGCGGTAGCCTTTAATCTGGAAGAAAGAACCTTTAGGCCTGCCTAAGCAAAGTGTCGACCACCGATTGATCGAATTGGTTTTAATTGACATACTTAATTTATTTCAGTTGCTAACTTATGTATCTTAAATTAAATTTTATCAAATGATATATCAAGCTATCTGTAGTTAATCGAAGAGATAAACTCCCGTGGTATAACAGCCACTACATTATAAGTGTTAGACATTATGATGTAAAATAATAAAATTAGAAATATTTGTTGTTCAATAAATGTGTTCACTAATTTTTTTTATACAAATACAAACAAATATTTTCAGCAACATAATTTTTGTAAAGGTAACATATTAAAATACTAATTAATAGTATTAAATTTAAACTAAATAATGTACCTAATCATAAAAGTTATAAACAAAACATACATACATCATTACTCAACATACATTTTGTAAGTGATAATTATCGAAATTGTTGCAAATAAATTTTTTTACAAATAAACTACAACGAGCAGGACCCCTGTAATTCCTGGAAATTTCAGTTTTGGCTAATTTTTTTACGGTTTATCGATTTCTTAGGGAATACCGGGATCCAAGAATATAATGTATTTGGGTTTTTTTAAGGGGAACACATTACGCTAAACACGGGTCTGTTAACAATGCCCCCCCCCCCCAAATCGTAAAATTAAAAGATGCTCACGTAATTAAAGTTTAAATGCACATTTTAAATTTTCTCAAAAGACGAAAAGAAAGGCATTTTTGGTTTATATAAGAATAGACCTAAAATAAATGTGAAATGTGTTATGAACGAATTTTATGTGTTGTAAAAAATAGCTAAAATAACGAAGTTCAGTCGTCACTTAAGTATGTAAAAAAGAGTTTATTTAAATTAAAGTATAACATATAATATAAAAGTAAAAGTCTTAAAGGAAAACAAAGAGAAAATTTTAATATTATTTTAGAAAAAATTGAGAGTTTTCATACATTAGAGTCAGTTGAAATAAGAAAATTGAAGTTTTAAAGTTTCTTATAATTAAAGTTACAGTAGGAGAATGTATAATATATAAAAACACCAGTTTATGCAAGAAGTTTCGGAAAATTAGTTAACCCAGAAAATTGAAAAAATAATAGAAATTATAAGTCCCACAACTCAGAGAAAAACAGCAAACTTTACGAATTGGCGGCTAATGTTTTAATTCCAAAATCACTGCGAAGGGTAAAAAAGAAAATCACAAGGAGGAAAAACTCAGAGACATTTTCGGGAGACGTGACGTGAAAAGCACGCGTGGGCCGCGAACGAGAACGCGACGTCGCTCGACAACGGTTTGAATTTTGGGCGAAAGAAGAAAACACAAACAGCAAGAAAAGTCAACTCGCGGAAAAATCCGACGACGCCGCGAGAAGCTACGAACAAAAGAAGAAAAACAATGGATCGAAGATTGAGTTATCAGATAAGATTTGGAGTGGGAAGGAGAGCCAATCAGCAGCGCACAGGCAGTAGTACCGACGTACTAGAACTAATTAATGGAAAACAATAGATTTTATTAGTTTAAAATGGAAATAAAAAAGAAAAATAAGACAGAATTAACATGATGATTATGGGAACCGTTTGAAGAGAAAAAGTCCCGGAAAAAAGGAAAATTTGAACAAGAAAAATAACACAGGGTAAGTTACGAAAGGTTGGTAACGAAAATAGTGGAAAACCGCCCTATATAAGCACTGGACACTTCTTAAGGATTTTAAGTTACAAAGTATGTAACGCTGCTTAAAAATTGTTTACTTCTAATAGATTTTTCTACGTATAACTCTTAGACAAGTTTAATTGCATATTACGTATCAGATATCGGTATTCACGCATTACCATGACTCAATACAGTTTACTAATGATATTAGTTACAACCGTTTTCAACGTTCAATATAAGCCATAACGAATATTGTACAAAGGACGACTTCAATGAAGTAGCAAAACAACTTCATTATTGGAACTTCAGGATACCGACTACCGAGCCCACTGACATGAGACACTAATAACAATCCAACCCATGACTACAAGAAGACATTGGTAATCATCCGATATCTGTAATTCTTCCAGAGTACAGCGTTAACAGAGCAACAAGCCTACAAGACCACAACACGATGTTCACCTGTACACTGTACACGACTTTAGGAGCGAGACCGCATTTAACGAGAGCGACTCAACCCTGCTAGCCAACCTGCAGCCAACGCTGACGTCACCAACACCGTTAAGCCTACATAAGGTCTGTGAAAAGCGTACTTGTCCCAAAAAAATTTGTCTGATTAAATTCATATAAATTTATTGATTATAGTGTTTTAAGTAGGATGATTATTAAACTGATTTCTTGTTGTATTATTTAAAGTCATAAATAATAAAAGTAATGCTAAATTCAGAATGATTAAATAAATGTGGTGGTTAAAAATTTTACCAAAAGGTCAATGTAAACTAAATTGAATTAATTAAATAATGATATTGAAAACAAGTAGAGTTAAAATTTGTACTTCCAGCATAAATTATGGAAGAGTATAACTAAATTAATTTGGTTAAATTTTGTATTTGTTGGACAGATTTCAACGCAATAAGAATATTTTAGTTTCTGTTTTTAAAATTTAATAAATTTGTAATTTGTATTTCTCAGTATAAACAATTTTTATATTTCACTTACCTATTGTATTCCGTCACAATATTTCCTGGTATTTTAAGTATTACCACATTGTTTCATTATAAAAATATCCAAAGCACAAATAAAGTTATTTGCAAGGTCAGTTCCACTGTACTTATTACTTTGAGATTGATTAAGGGTAAACGTAAATTCTTGCGGTATAAACTGATCTTAATTAAGAGTAAATTAAATTTTGATTACTGTAAGTTTAATGTTGAAAGTTTTTTAGTCAGGATATTTAGAGAGATAAATATTCGATAATCAGTTATATCACCTAGGCCAGATGAAAAAGATGATTTTGCTCTGTATGAAAAATCCTTATTTTGAAAACATTTACCAACAATTATAGGCCAACAATATGTAGGTGCCATAAATTCACGTATCCACAAATGGGCTGCAGGTGCTTGATATACCCAATCAAAATATTGAAGGTAAACATCATCACTAGTAAATACAACAGTAGGTGGAATTGAATAAGCCATACTAAAACAAATTTCTAAAACTGTAATTTTTTTTACAGGATATACGTCCTGATTATCATGAAATAATTATTTTTGAAGATTTCAATATTGAACAACATAATGTAAATTTTTTAAAAAGATTGTGTGAAGGACGTTCTTATTCTTATCCTGTAAAATGTAAAAGAGATTTAGTTTTAGAGTGGAAAAAACCAATAATTTTTGTGAGTAATTACTTAAATATTGAAGATACTGGTTTTTTGAACAGGTTGAAGGTAGTGTTTGCTGATAGTCCTTATTATCTTCTAGCAGGCGATATTAACTTATTTTGCAACTGTTCTAGAGATTTAGTGTAAAAAAAATCATTGTGTGCAGTATTAAAGTGTTGCTAAAATTTCAGAACTAAACAGTTTGCCAAAACTATTGAGCAAGGAGTTAATGGCGCAATATACATGCTATTACCAGAGGAATCGAAAAAAAAGATATGAAACTACTTTTACAAAATACGAGGATTGGTGCGAGACATTGGGAACAGAAAACACATTACAAACTAATGGTTTTGGTAACATACTTTAACAAACCAATTGGATAATTTTACAAAATACTTATTAATTAATAGTAATTATTATTTATTATGTGTTTTCGTAGGTAAAATATTGTACGTAATTTGTAAAGTAATGCATGTTGACCGAACTCTTATAAATACCACCACTTAGTTTCACCTCTTTGCGTAAAATTCCTATTCTTTCTGTATGGCAACACTTATTACATTTGTTATGTGAATAGCTATTTCAATACTTAAACATGGCAGAATAAAAAACTTAAGGAAATTTTAAGTTTAGGTAACAAAGACAGTATTATTATTCTAAAATTACAAAAGGGCATTTACCTTTATTTTAAATTTTACATAAAAAAGAAATACTAATTGGTATTTCATGTAAATCCAACTAATAATAAATAAACAAATTTTAAAATGTGTCAGTGTTTATATTACACTATAACCACACATCAACAAATAATTTCTAAAATTAGCAAATTATTCTTATTTTACCAATATTTCGTATACTGCTGATTTGTGTAATTTTAAAATTATAAGAAGAGAGATTTTTATTAACTTATAATACATTGTTGTCCAGTTAATTACCATTTGCCATCTCAAATCGTATATATCGACCTTATAACTTAAAAAAGTAGGAATTCTTCATAAATGCTGATAACATTCTTTGAGTAAAAACACTTTTAGACACAAAGCATTCAGAGCCACTATCTAGAGCTCATTTCCTCTCAAAGTAAAGATTCACTTTTGTATATGCTCGTAGGGATACTGATTTCAGTTTTATCTGCATGTGGGGTACATTTTTCTAATCGAACCATTGTAGACAACATAGTTTGGAAAATATTTCTGAGTTTTTAAAAGAAGACAGAAATAAAAATATACTAAACAGTTATATAAGATAAAGAAAAACAACGAAAAATGTATTTAATTTAATACAAATTGCGTTATTTATATTTGAATTATTTTCAGAATTGAAAGCAAATATAAAGGTGGTTTGAAAATAACCCGGCATACACAGACAGAGAGAATGTAAGAAACCTTCTAAAAACAATAAAACAGTAATCCTCTTGTTACTATAAAGCAATCAATATATAAACTGAACAACAATAATCATAAAAGCACTAATCGAGACAGCCTTGAGAAAAACTACAATTATTACACATGAATTCCTAGTTCAAGCAGTTAAAACACTCTTTATTATTGCTCAAACAATAAGCCATATGTACGTTCAACAGATGTGCATGACTCTAGATACTTATAACTTAAGTAAGAAGATCATGCAAATATAAAAAGATAAAGTTCTAAATTTTAAATACACACAGCTTTACTTGATAATTCGACGAAGCTTTGGGTTGTTTATTAAAAATAAACTTTAAGTAAGCAAGCAACTGCTAAACCCTGTATGGACTTAGGAAATACTGATGGGAGGCTGGAAGATTCAACAAAAATTATAACCACCAGGGGATAGTTAACTCTCCATGGTACATCTTTAATAGAGATTTGCTTACAGATATTAAAAATAATTTGATGATAAGTTTGCCTAAAATCTTAAATATGGCTTTACATAGATCGTGATATTACGATGGTGTCCGAAAATGCTGCTAATGTACGCTCTCTCAAGAAACTCTCGAACACATGCACAACTTGGGTTAACAGTGAAGGCACCATAAAGTTAAATCGATAATGTACACTACACTTGGGACTTAAGTCGAAAATGTAAGTCCATTTATCTTCAAATTAACAACAAAACTTTAACTTATAATGTTTTTAACATTGCACTTACAATCAGTTGGTTTTGTGAGAATTAACCTTTGTTTTATCATTCCTCTTCTCCAATGCAAATATACATAAAATGTGATTTCCTAAACATAAAAAAAAGAATACTTAAAATTTAATTCAAACATTGGACAATTCAAGCTATGTGTGTGACAGATAGTTAAGTATTAAAAAAGTTAAAAAACAAAATATGTCTAAAAAGATTTTTTAATTTAAATTTAGTTTTCAATCAATGCTAATTATTTACTAAACCTTTTTCTGTAATACATTTTTGATTTTCTTTTTACTTTATTAAATTAACGCCTATACAAATTATTATTTAATCTCACTGTCTGAACCTGAACTGGCAGATTCCTCCTTAACTGTCTGAAATCGTTCCTTATTTTCTTGTTTAAATACTGAGTAAATATAGGATGCCACAAATTTTATCGCTTGTTAAATGAGTTTCGAATCTTTAAATTTCTATGTGTTTATTGTAACGTTTAAGTTACAATCTATTTTTCACGCAATATGCAGACTAAATTCTTGACTCATACCATTTTTATTTAGTAAGGGAAATAATTATCATACTTATATTTTCATGTCTTACTTGTTTTTTTAGGTAAGCACACGGTTTGATCATATAGGTTTAAAGTTATTTAATGAAATATTATTATTATGAAAATTATTATTAATATTATTATTATTATGAAAAAAGTATTATTTTTTTAAGTAATGCATTTTTGTTTTAAATTTCGTAATTATATTACTATGGCAACAACCAATTTTTTAGGTGTCTAAATACTGTACATACTTTAATAGATGTATTCTTTATAAAACTAGCTTATTAAGAAAGTAAAATTAAAAATAACTTATTCGATGAGATATTTTAAGTTATTATTAGAGAATATGAAAAACGTGTAACTTTTGCAAACGGTATTAAAGAATTGAAAGTCATAACATAAATTATACGGTACTAAATAATCAATTTTTTTGAAATTCTCTACTTGTATAACATAGACAATTAATTAATTTCAATAAACCACAAGGAGATAAATGTTTAAAGTACATTAATTTATTCTGTGCTATTTTTGAAATGGAAAATAGCAGTGGTCTTTAAAAAGACGCATCTGCTGTAATATACAAGAAAAAAACATTAATTGTACGTTCACTTAATAATTACACAAAATAAACTACTTTCTAACTATTGATTCTTACCAACTTGCTGTACATTAAAGATTTTATATTGTCTTAATAATAATTAAAACAACAAATTCGTTTAGTATTCAAATATTATAAACAAACATATTAGACAAAAGTTACAAACCAGGTCTACAACCTTGATATAACCGTAGTCGTTCTTCACCTGAGTTTCCGATTGCTAAGGCATTAAATATAAAACCATTATGTATTATTATTAAGCTGTTATATATATATTATAAATAAGTTGTTATATTAATTATAATTCTCTTTAACTGTGCAATGGAAACTTTAGTGAATCTCCTAAATGGAAAGAGCAGTATATTTTTCTCTTAATCTGGTCTCCGTTCTACTGGAACAAAGCCAAACGTTCTGGCAACAACAGTAAATAAATTTATTAGTCTTTGGTTTGTTGGTATTTTTCTGGCAAAGATCTCGGTCAAAGCTGATAAAATCTATGGATTAAGTTAATGACTAAATTTTAAAAGAAGTAATTGTATGGCTATACCGGCGCAGGCGGAAAATATATTTCCCTTCTTTATATATGTAAACTAGCTGACCCGTACGGCGTTGCCCGTGGTGGTTGGTATTTTCAGTCTTTTTAACGTAATTGTATTCTTTTTAAGTGTTCAGTCAGTAAGTGGTATTTGGCTTTTATATATATAGATCTTAAATAATAAAAGCACTATTGTCATAATAATAAAAGATCTGACATTATGATTTTAGTAACTTTGATCCCCCAAACCCGTCCTAAAATTTCGAAATTTGTCATACCCTTTCTTAGTGAGCACCTATGGCCCTAGAGGAAGCTACATACCAAATTTCATTCCAATCCGTTCGGTAGTTTTAAAAAAAATCGTGATTTAATAACTTTGATCCCAAACCCCCCTAAAATTTAGAATTTTTTCAAACCCTTTCTTAGTAAGCACCTATGGCCCTAGAGGAAGCTACATACCAAATTTCATTCCAATCCATTCGGTAGTTTTTGAGAAATCGTGATGAGTGAGTCAGTGAGTCAGTGGGTTTTGGCTTTTATATATATAGAAAAGTTCCAATTCAAATTCACTAAACTTCTGTAAGGAAAATAGCTAAAACAGATACTATTCACAAGTAAACGATATAGTAACCGTTTACTATATTTCACCACAGCCTAACTTCTGTAAGGACAAATAGGCTACTCACAAATACTCAAAACTGACAATCTTGTAAGCTACATAATCTAGTCACCAATTAGTAAATATAACGACAGTAAAACCTCTATAAGGATAATACTAAACATTTACACTTTGAACATTTATTGAACCATTCATTATTTGCTGTATATCACCACATAATAACCTCTTAAAGGAAAATACCTAAAACTGACACTCTTGCCATTTAAGTGAACTAGTCACTTTTTTACCACAGCCTGAGGTCCGCCAGTAAGGACAAATACTGAAAACAAACACTTTTGCCAATCAAATTAACTAATCACTATTACACCACAGCCCTTTTTATGGAAACGTAACTGAAAATTACATTCATGACAATTAAATTAACTAGTCGCTATTACACCACATCTTAACCTGTGTAAGGAAAAAACTATAGCTTATATTCTTGCCAATTAAATTAAGTAGTTACTATTAAACCACAGCCTAACCTCTGTAAGGTAAAGTAATTAAAACTGAAACTCTTGCCAATTAAATTAAGTAGTCGATACTACACCACCGCTATGTAAGAAAAAAACTATAACTAACATTCCTGCCAATTAAATTAACTAGTCTCTACTACAAAACAGCCTAACCTCTGTAAGGAAAAATAACTAAAACTGCAGATCTTGCCAGTTAAACTAAGTAGTCGCTACTACACCAGAGCTTAACGTATGTAAGGGAAAACTACAAATGACATTCTCGAAAATTAAATTAACTAGTCTCTGTTACACCAAAGAATAACCTCTGTAAGGAAAAATAACTAAAACTGAAACTCTTGCCAATTAAATTAAGTAGTCGATACTACACCACAGCTATGAAAGAAAAAACTATATTTGAAATTCCTGCCAATTAAATTAACTAGTCGCTGCTACACCACAGCCCAACTAAAACTAAAACTAGTAAGGAAAAATAACTAAAACTGAAAATGTTTCCAATTAAATTAAGTAGTCGCTACTACACCAGAGCTTAACCTATGTAAGGGAAAACTATAACTGACATTCTCGCCAATTAAATTAACTAGTCGTTACTACACCACGTATTGTCATATGATCTAATTTTGACCACTACTTACAGTGCGAGTTTATCTTATAAACACTTTGTTTTATAGAGCATTTGTGGATATTATGAACAAGGTTAGAATAGGTTTGAACATATTTTATACTGTGCCCAGGGTAGTGGTTATTTTAATTGGCATGAATTGCAATTTTATTTATTTTTACATACAAAGGTTAACTGTTTTGTAATAGCGACTAGTTAATTTAATTGACAAGATTGTTAGTTTTAGATAGTTTTCCTTACAAAGGTTAAGAAGTCCAACTACTAAACATTTTACAAAAATGATCGTGCATAAATCTAGTCGGCGGTGGTTGCTAGGAGAGTCAATCTAACATAATTAAGCAATTGCTCAAAACATTTGACCCCAACATTTTATAATGATACTATTTCTAGGTGATTTTTAATTTGAAAAATAAATATATAACTAAAACGTATATCATGTCTTTGTTTTAGTTCGATAATGTAAAGGACTATAACTTCTCTTCTAATTCACTTAACTTCACTTCTAATTCTGTATGTATGATACATTTCTTAAAGCATATGTTATTTGCCTAATTAACCAATTAGTTCCATAACTTAAATTGTATGCATCTTCTTTAAAAGTAAATTCTAACAGAAAAATATACAGGTTTAATTTGTGATTATCTCTGTTTCATTTCTTTGAGACACTTAAGAGTACAATTTAACGATTGAAATAATGAAGATAATCTTCATAGTATGTGCCCTAACTTCTTAATTGATTTAGATTGTGTTCTTGTAAGTTTCTTGTATTACCATTTTAAAATGTTATCCTAATATTTCTAAAACATTTTTTTAAACAGTGTTGAGTTATTGCAGCATCTACTACTTACATATTAAAATATGTACTAAGAGAAAATACAAAACCGTTTGTTATAGTGATTACTTTTTTTAAAAATCGCTATGCTTTCTTATTTATAAACATCATCTTATTTTAAAAACCGTTACATACCTTCATTTTTAATAAGCTTAAACTGCATCTACAAATTATTATTATTATTATAACAGATGGTATATCTTGCTAAGTTATAATAGTTGAAATTATATTAGTTTGCCAAGTAAAATTACTTTCAACACCTGCCGCCTTTAAAAACGTAAAACCAATTTTAATTGAAATCTTTACGACTTTTCCTCTTTTAATGAGATATTGTTATACTTTATACTTATAATTTTTTACTCCTAATCAAAATAAACATATATGTATATAATGATAAAAATTACTCAAAGCTGGGTGAAATTCATTTTTACAAAATAAGCCTAAAGGAAATTCAAAAACTTGTTTACTATTCTATACTCATTCTTGCCAATTAAATTAACTAGTTTATACTACACCACAGCCTAACCTCTGTAAGGAAAAATTACTGAATCTGAAACTCTTGCCAATTAAATTAAGTAGTCGCTACTACACCAGAGCGTAACCTATGTAAGTTAAAACTATCACTGACATTCTCGCCAATTAAATTATACACACGTTTTTTTATTCTCTCGCTTAGGCCTTCACTACTGATTAGGTTTTCACCCTCATACCTGTTTTGGAAGTTCTAACTATAATAAGCAGAAATTAAACGATAATTAATTATAGTGACCACTAATTCCAACGCACAAATATTTAAAATGTGTTAAATCATGATACCCGATAGTTGTTTTGTTTATTCTACTTCGAATCGTGAGTTATATTTGTTACTAATATGTAAGTTGTAGGTGCTGTAATAAATCAACACTGTTAAAAAAAAAAAAAAAAAAAAAAAAAAAAAAAAAAAACAACTTTTGTATTAGAAACATTAAGATAGCAATATAAAATGAAAATACGGGAATATTACAAGAACAAAATCTAATACAGTGTAGAAGATGTGTCACATACATTGATGAATATCTTCATTATTTAAATCGTTAAATTGTATTTTACATTGTCTCAAAATAAAGAGACATAGATAATCGTAAATTAAACCATTAAAAACACTTGTATATATTTTTGAAAAACTACATAATAGGCTTTTTAATTATTTTATAAATAAATGATCGTGCATAAGGCGATGTCCAGCTGTTGGCGATGGTTGCTAGGAGAGTCAACTTAAACAGCATTTAAGCAATTGCTGGAAACATATGTAGCCAAAACTGTATAATGATACTTTTGTTGGTGATTTTTTATTTTGAATAAATTAGTACAGGTGAAAATGTATAGCATTTCTCTGTTTTAGTTAGTTGATGTTTAGGACTTTACAATTCTCATTTTATATTTAAAGTAAATTTCTTAAAGCATATGTTACTTACCTTATTAACCAATATGTTAAATAAGTTGAATTTTATGCAAGTTTAAAAGTAAATTTTAACAGAAAAATATACTGTTATAGTATATATTTAACCTCTGATTTGATCTTTTTCAGAATCTAATTAAAATAAATTCTTAAATACATTGGGTCTGGTTATTTTAGTATGGATTGTCACAAGATTTTAGTGCTGTTTACAATAAAATGTGCGTAATATGCAACATCACTGGAATGAGTAATTATTAAATAAAATAACTAAATAAAATTGTTACTTATAAAATATACCATTACATATTATGTTTAATGTGAACACAGTCGGTACTTGGTGAAATTCCATAATTAAGGTAAAAAATATTAACAAACAATATAAATTTCACAAAACACAAACAGGACATTCTTTTAATCCCAAAGATAATGTAAAAGTTTTACATATTGAACAGAAAAGTAAAAAACTAAATAGTTTAGAAATTTTAGAAATGAACAGATCTGTTTACCATGACCAGGCTTCTAATCTGAACGAACAGGTGAATAGCCCATCTCCTTTGTTAAAACCTTTGTTTTCCCTCCCCTAGGTACGCCAAGGTCAGGTACCTTCCCTTTCCTTGTCTCCTCTTACCCACTCCCTTGGCGTAGATGATGTTTTTTAAGTTATATTGTAATTTTTAGTTTAGTAGTCTGAGGATGCTTAACTGCGAAACAGCTGTTTTGTAAAATTTATATTTTGTGTTAATATTTTTTACCTTAACATATTATGTTGATGTTAAATTAGGCTATTTTAATGTTTTAATTTTCTTCTTTATGACAAATGGTTGAATCATACATTAATCATAAAGTTACGTAATTTAGACAAAATGTATTACAAATAAATATATTTTTAACATGAACATGCAATATAAATAGATCAATTACCCTGTAGTAGATGGGAAAGTAATCCTATGTTCACAACCACTTTCCAGAACGTGGATTTATACATGCCTCCCTTATCTGTCTGAGAGCTACACAATTACTCTCTACCCGCTGCATTGGGCATGAATACGAATCAGTTCAACCGAAAATGGAACCCAACTAAATTTTAAAAGGTGTAAATAAAATGTATATTTAGTGAGTTTAACTTACTTGTATGCAAGTAGGACATTAAAAAGACATCGAAGAGCATATAGCACAATGTTTTGGAGGTTACAACTGTAGCAAAATCTGTGCTACACCTTGCAATACATTTATAAGTACAGTTTAAAGTATGTTGTTGTTCTTTTAAGTTATAAGTATTATTTAATTTAATAATTTTACTTAGTGTTTCTCATATCGATGTAATATCAAATAAATTTTCAAAATTTGGGTAGCTGTGTGTGCATTGTATACACTGGAAATAAAGTACTATGGCACTTTAGATAAATAAAAAAATAAAATAAGGAGCTTAATAGATAAAACAAACTTGGAAAATAATAAAAAAAATTTAAATTGAGTAAATAGCTAAAGCCTTTGAAAAAAATATTTTTGGAAACAAAATGAGTTTTTGTTTCCACATAAACGTTTAAATATTCAAAACTTGACTTTATCTTACACATTACAAACAATTACTTAAAGATAAAACAGACCTACATTTAGATTTTTTTTTTTTCATAATTATATTACTTTTACATATAACGTTTGTCAATAAAAACAAGTTATTTTTAAAACTAATAGTAAATGCAGGTTAATTTATATATTTATTTGACAATGTGACTTAAATATAATTTAATTTAGATTTAATGAAGTTTTAGGATTTCAGTATACCAACATTGACATGACTCTATTGTTTACTATGTGTTTACTTTAAATTAATTAAATACTCAAATCATACTTGTCCACACATCTAGTTTAAATGGTTCATTATAAGTATAATAATATATGGTTCGGTGCATCTTCAAACTGTCAGTAGTCAGACAGATATGGAAATTAGGTCAAATTATGAAGAACATTTCACTTAATTAGAGCATTTAAGTAATTAGTTATAATGTGTTCTATTTCAATTTACTTCTCTAGAGACTGGTGTGTTATTTATCTTAAATTACCAAGAACTCCTACATAAACTATTTAACTAATATACATTAATTATATTAAACAAGAGGATATTAGAGTGTAATTTCCACTACCGCCCACTGAGTTTACTCTGATTTCACAATTGTGAGTACAATAATAATTTATGCCACAATTTCCTTCAAATATCTCTAAATAATAACATTTTCTTTCAAAACCTACTTTTCAATTCGTACATTTTAATTGTGAATGCTTCATAGCAATGATACGAACTGTATACAGACTAACTATATACTAACGTAACTAATGTGATATAATTCAAATGCCGATTAAAGATATTACAACTTCTATAGGGTCTTTCCAATTTTATATTTTTGTACTTGTTTATATTCCCAGAAATGAAAGGCAGTTATTTAGTCCTATTAACTTATCTTTTATAAAAAGAACTAATAGAACTAATTAAAAACCCGCAAACTCCTTTTCACATCCATCATGCGCAGCTATCATGCACTCAACTTATAATAACTAATGAATAATTCTACAGTAACAAATATAAAATATCCAGTAATAAACAATAACGACAAATAATAGATTAGGCCTACATTACTCCAAATCAATACACACAAATGGTTACATATTAAACATCCTAACTAGTTACATATTAAATTCATACCATTTTCTCTTAACTAATTCCATAAACAGTCAAAAATCCATAACCCTGGATTACTTATGTCGTATATTTAACACGGGATTACTTATGTATCGTAAATTTTACAACTAACAAATATTTTTTTTACTGTACTAAAATAATTTTGTATTAATTTTTTTAAATTGTTAATGTATCATAGCATATTTTAGGCTTTAATTAAAAAAAAGAGTTATGCATAAAACTATTCAATAAAAAAAATTGTAAATAGCCGACTACTTTTTATTTAAAAATAAGAACAAGAAATTTGAAGAAAAAAAATCGTAAGAATTTTTTAAATTTTTTAAACACATACTTATGGTAAATACTTGAGTTGCACTACATTTTTTAGTAAAATTAAAAAGTTTTTTCTCTATGGGTTTGGTGGATTAATTAAAAAGTTACACTGTCACTTATGTATCTTCAAACTGACTACGCGAGCTCAAGAAAACAAGGATGCGTACTGTGACAGGGATACTGTGCAACTGACATCTGTGGTTGGAGGGGGGAAGGTACTGATAAAGGGTTTAAGAACACGCACCTATTTTCTCAGATACTGCTATTTTTCACATGGAGCATCGTCATTTTGACGACCCATAAGTAATAGTAACCTAGGTTTAAGACTTGTTTGTTATTGATTCTACAATTTATTAAAATAATTTCTTTACCATGGAGATCTCACAAGCATGCAAATACATTAAAAATTAATTTTTAATTTTGTGACAATTATTTAATATACTATTTACCCTCACACAATCTCCAATCACATATTTATAAAAATGTGCAATGTTGACTTTCCTGCACTTATTGTCAACAATTTTACTAAATATCAGTAAACTTAGAAAGGAAAATACTCCCATAAGATTACTATTTACGACTAATTTAAATACGAACTGCTGAGGTTATATTGTACATTAAATAAATCAGACTAAACATTTATTTATAACCTTAAACAATGGAAATTAATAACATTTTGGAAATTTTTATAGGCTCGGTTTTATAAGTTGTGAACTTTCCATTGCCAATCTCAATAATATGTAGTGGTGAGTATTAAAAATGGTTGTCACAAATATATAATGAATCGATTTTCTTTAAGTTAGGCGACGTATAGCATTATGTAACAGGAAGTACATAATTTACTGTACCATCGTAAAAGCTGGGGTTTGTACAATGCATTTGGTAGAATTATTAGGTCAATTCGAACAATAATCCAGTGTGGGTTAGTCGGCCGCTGTTTAATAAACTGCTATATTTTTGGCGTCACGATTAACCATATTTTTTAAATGGTAGATAAAACATTATTTATTGACCTTATGAAATCAAGAGATTAGCATTTTAAAATATAAGCAGCAAGTTGAATCTGGTATATGCGATTTGTTTGAAGTTAAGTTTTCCTTATTATATTGTTAATATTGTAATATATTATGTTTTATTTCTCTTACATATTTTTATATGTACAGATTAATATATTGTCGCATCTTAAACTTAATTTGAATATCATTATCATTTTATTGCGTTACACTTAAATATATAGGTTTATGGTACATAAAAATCCGTAAGTTTTAATATTTAGTTACAGTATGTATATTGGCAACTAAACATTATTTGTTTATACATTACTTACAAATATTGTGGTTATTGGAGGGCAAATGTAAACCTATATTTTACTTTTAAATTAAATTGTATAATATGTTTTGCTTAGCACGTCTTTGGTTATCCTATACCTCAAAGAAGCACCCATTATACTAAAGCAGGTGCCTTATATTTTCTACTACGAGTAAATTATGATTTGTTTGTTTAAATGTTTAGGTCAATTATGCAGTGTTCATAAAATAATAATTTCTTTTAAGTCTTAGTTTTTTAAATACTAGTATTATTATAGCTTATTAACCTAGTTAGAAAGAATGATTTTATTGATATTTGTATTGTAAATTAGGTTTACTACAATATTAACAACTTTTCGATTTCTAATTTAAAATACAAAATTTAGGAAAATGCATTTTCAAGCTTTCTGTGCTAACTACTATTTTCATAAATTTTCCATTACCACACTGCAAGTGTTTAAATTTGTAGAAAGAAAACTTTCACAATTTTATATATTCCCATGCATTATGCAATGCCTACAAACCAAACAGTAGGATTAGTAAAGTTACAAAGTAGGCTACACCATCTGTCAATAAAACTGAGATTGTGAAATATGTTTTCTTTTTGTTTAGAAAGTTTTATATTAAGTATTGACTTTTAAAGTAGTTAAATTGTGCTGAATAAAAAAATGTATAGTTGAATGGGAAAACAGATATATTGAATTAATAACTAAGACAACAGACTTAATTATTTTCACCCGTTAATAAACAAGAGACTATTTCAAAAAAATTATCGCAGACGGTATTATTTAAATACAAAAAAAGTGACTGAAATTAATCATAATAAAACTCTGTTTTTTTACATATTTATTATCATTATATTTATGTGATATACATAAATCCCGTTGAATGTCTCCCGTCGTTCTATAGTCTTTTCAGTGAGTTGAGTTATGCTGTTTTGGCCTACAAGGTAGCACCACCAGTCGGGTCCGAAAATAGTTCAAAAGTATTATACATAGTGACGTCATTGGTTATTTATAACTTCACAATTCGTAAGTTATACGTACAGCTGCGTATTCAAATTTACTAATAATTATTACAAAAATAAAACTAAACATTATTAGTTTGTTAACTTACCGCCTTTCAATTCTTCACTTGCAGTAAACGTAACATACGTATGTTTCACCATCGTTAATGCCTAAATCAAACTATACAATTATATTTATGAATCTAAACACACCTAACACTCACAAAACTCACAACAAATGTATCATTATTAATTAACAAAGTGGCAACTAGAAATTACGTAACCTAAAGCATAATTTGTAATCTTTACTACAAAGGACAACAAATAATAAAAAGCATCAAATGGTGGTAAGATTACTCAAACTATTCAATTGGACGTTTTATATTTTACAAAACAACTAAAAATGTAATAGCGATTACTTACTACGTTGTTTTTACATTGTTATGGGTATTATAAGTTACTTTTTGATCTGAGTACATAATATATGAATGTTACTTTATATCCTATACTTTGGTTTAGGTTTTATTGCAGTCGCATATTCACAATAAGTGATTACACAGTTTACTTTTTTATTACTATAACTACTTTCGATTTATGATTTGATGACATAATAATATTTGTATAGGAACTTAATTTGAACGTTTAACAAATCTTTGTCAATGTGTTTTACCTTTACATTCCTCCTTTTCTGACTTAAATTGTTGAATTTATATGTTTTTTATAACAATTAAAAAAATAAAACTACGTGAGTCACACTAAACATAATGTCTGACCTTGAATTGTATTTCAAAACATTAGAATTGTTAGTAATACATAAACGAATTTATTTTTATTAAGACAATACAAGTTTTTTACTTCTAATATAAAACTAAAGTAAATTTTACCTCAAAGACTGATTGTTTATTTGTTTATTACATTCGTTAGAAAGTGAATTACAAGGGATTAACCAATCTTAGAACTTCAATCACGCTCATTTCAGTTATTTAAAACAAATGTGATATTCTTTGAAATGGCTTTTAATGTATAAATGAGTTACTCAAAAGTGTATATCATAACAATGTTTACTTATAAACATGTTCATAACTTACAAATCTGTAGGTTTTGATGTTGTATAACCGTTTTTACCTATTCTAATATATTATATTTTAATGTATAAACAACGAAGCTTTGTCTACGAGAATCTGGTACAGGTAAAATAACATGTTAATTGGAATGTAACATACACCCAATTGAGATGCATTGGCCACTGGTTCTTTTTATCATGAACAATGTAGCAAAAATATATACCAGTTTCCCACCATCAAGAAGGTGGTTGGGGGGGGGGGGTTTGATAGGGTAAACAAAAGTTGTTTGTTGGGTAACAAATTGCATATTGTCCAAACGGGAAGAGCCTTCCAAAAGAGATTTAAAGAACACATCCCCAATTTAAAAAATAACAAAAAAACAAATGCAACAATAAAATCTACTTTCGCAGAACACTTGATAGATTACGACCACACTTACAAAGACATACATACGAAAATATAAATTTTGTAATTCTGTCATAAATGTAAATATATGTATGTACAAGAGCAATACGAAATAAATATACACCCATGGAAAGAACACGCAGACAGATACTAATCGATAAACAACATTTTTAGTCAAATGTATTATTCAATCTTCTATGGAGATTAGAAACAGAGGACGAATGACATAATACCTAATCAGTACAGTATCAATCACAGCCGGATACAGTAGTATAAGGAAAAAGATTGTTCCTTAATAAATAAACAAAGTGTTTTTTAAACATAATCAAGTGTGTGTAAATGTCTTAGTGATCATAAATGTTTGACAAATCCGTAATGTGTTGTTTAATATGTTATAACAATGTGACGAAGTACATATATAATATATACAGGGGTGGCAAAAAGTCCCGGAAAAACCCAATATCTTTTTCCAGGTTCCACTTACACAATTGAAACTTTTCAAATTGTTTATGTGTATAAAAAACTAATTTTTTAGAATATGGCTGATTTTTCACCTCCTCTGGGGGACGGCCCGTCAGGAGTCGGTGCAAAATCTTAAATGTAAGCATGGGTTGTTATGCATATAATTTTAAATGTCTTGATGAGACAAACTCAACGACATAATAAAAATGAAAAATGGATGATCCTGAAAAAAGTTATGGCTGTTCAAAGTTTTGATATGCTGCATGTTAAATGAGCCTTATTCTAAGTTTAATTTATTTTTACATGATCCATGTAGGCCTATTACACGTTCAACTCTGCAAATTGTTTATGGGTATAAAGAACTACTTGTTTATGCTACAGTTGATTTTTCATCTCCTCTGGGCTGAATCAACTTATTCAAACTTAGAATAAGGCTCATTTAACATGCAGCATATCAAAACTTTGAACAACCATAACTTTTTTCAGGACCATCCATTTTTCATTTTTATTATGTCGTTGTGTTTGTCTCATCAAGACCTTTAAAATGATATGCATAACAACCCATGCTTACATTTAAGATTTTTCACCGACTCCTGACGGGCCGTCCCCCAGAGGAGGTAAAAAATCAGCCATATTCTAAAAAAGTAGTTTTTTATACCCATAAACAATTTGCAAAGTTTCAATTGTGTAAGTGGAACCTGGAAAAAGATATTGGGTTGTTCCGGGACTTTTTGCCACCCCTGTATATAATACCGATAAAACACATTGTGACCATGCCTGAATAAATAGTCGAAATGGCGCAGACGTAAGTATAAAACAATATATAGGGGCTTATTATATTTTTACGATGTAGTATCAATATCTTAAAATACTGTTTTTATTTCGTTATTAGTAGTAGACACATCAAGACAAGTTATATATGACGAGGATTTTTAAATTCTGAAATGAGGTTGTACCTTCAGTTTGTTAACTTTCTGTGTTGTATAAACTTGTGTTTGCGTGTCCCTCCTCTTACAAATAACACAACCCAAGAGGAGAAATGCTAATGGACGAAGTATGTAGTATAATTTCACTATAATTATTATTCGCAGCTGAAAGTGATTTATCATCATACTTTTCAAATTATCAAGGGCTTTTATTTTGATTAAAGGAACTGTAGAAAAACTTTATAAAACTGACAAATGTTATTATCTAATATAACTAATGTGCTTATAACACTAATTAAATAATAAACTCCAAATCCATCTTAGACATTGTTCCTTTCTTTTTCTTTCATATTCATATATACAAATATAAACGTTGAATAAATCAAAATTAAAAATATATCTTCATAAATAATTAAAGTTGTGCCTCTTCAACATAATGATACAGTAAGTATTATTTATAGTAGTTTAGTTTTGTACTTGATTTTTACTTCTATAGCTGATATGAAAACTATAAAATAGCCATAGCTTAATTTTGTTATTTCATATTTTTATAATCTGCATTAAGTACTATCGAGTAGACTATCTAAAATACTTCTTAATAATCAGAGAAGTATAGATATGGACTTAGAAAAATACTATCTCAAAATACATCTTATGCCCTAGAGGTTATTAATTTGTAAACAGATTAAACCATGTAGTATCTGATCCACATAAAATATTTCTAAACAGTCAAATGCAACATTATACATACACTGAATGGTTATATAACTTCGCTACTTTACTGTATTTTTCAAACCTGTGTTTTATAATAAGGAAGTTTAGAATTTTCTGTTGCACCAGAATCTTTATTATGTTTTCTTCAAACATGTACTTATTCTTTCTGTGCCGTAGGTTCAAGTAACATCAAAAATACATTTAGAAATATCTACAAGGGATTTAGCGAATGTATTCTGTTTTTTTTTTGCTTTTACGTTTTATACATATATCAGTACACACTTTCAGTACATTGCTTATATTAAATTTCCAAACATACACAATTAATAACAAATATTGTTCAATAAATATTCTACAAAATATGTACAAATAAAATGAATATTGCCCAACCTAGAACTGAATTTAATAGATTTTTTAAATGTCATCAATAAATATGACTGCTTCTACACACTCACATGTTTAAGCACATAAAAAGAAGCAAAAGCTATACCAATTTTTAAAATGAACTGCATTACATTTATTCATAATTAGTTTCATTGATTATTGTCTTGTTTGGCGTCATTGTTGTGGATTTGCTCAGTTAATACTAATAGGAATTATTTATGTGCACACTATATACAATAAATGGCGATTTAAACATTTAAACACTGATTAAGTTTGTGTAAACCATAAGAATCACTTACAGTGATATTTATTAAGTCATAGAATTTCTTAAATGTAATATAGTAAAAGTAATAATACTTTGTAGAGATAATGATGCACATTGTAGAGATAACTGAAAAGCTTAAACGATTAAACAATAATTGTAAAATATAAAATAAATATATTTTATTTTTGTTTTATTAAAAAATGTATAAGTATACTAAAGTATGCATTGTAATATATTGCAATGATTTACGTTATGTACAGTACGAGATTTAACCAAGAAAAACAAAGCGAAAAGCCCCGGCTCAATGCCTTGTACAACATTGAATGCACATATACAAACAAAGAGATCAGTAACTGACTTTGTAAAAGAAATCAAACATTGAGCATATTTTACATCGATGGGAGAAGTAAGATTTGCAAACGTGTTAACAACTGTAGAAAGTTTTCACTTTGTAAAACAAAAGCAGTATTATCAGTCTGTTCCATCTAAAATACGATCCGGATAAACAGTTAAAACTTACATAAAAAACTTTGCAAATAAAAGGAAAATGGTTATAAAATGCAATAAGACACCTTATAAAAAGGCTGATAAGGTACATAACAAATATTATTGTTAAACATTCAGTTCGTGTGGCAAAAATCTCGAAAATGAGTTACTTCATTGTTTACACAATATTATAAGGCAAGATTTTTTCGTTAGAATTTATATAGGATAAAATTATTATTTAAATTTATTGTTTAATATTTTAAACTGTACATAAACATCATGTGTCCATACTAACTCTATCAAACAATGTTATTCAACTAAAAGACGAATGACCAGTTGAACAAAGAATAGATAGTTTTACTAAATACGTAACATTTCCAATAGTTCTTTTAAAATTTATTTGGCTGAAAATAGTTGGCATTTTAATGTTCAAACTAGATACATAAACAGTTGTTTTAATTTTTTTTCTGCTTACACACTTCCTCAGCAAGGGATATTTAATTAAATTACAAGTGAAAAAACATATACCAAGACCGGGAGTTGAACCCGGGACCTTCACGTTTCCGTCGTAATGCTCTGCCAACGGAGCTACCCTGATCGCTCCAGATATTGGTCGATGTTATCTCACTTGTACGGTTTTACTGCAATTATTGAATTAACAGATTGAATAC
>JAGFPH010000691.1:99661-135746 GCA_018207615.1 Philaenus spumarius
TGTTATTAAAGTTAAGTTCAGTTTATTTATTTATACAATTTTAGAATGGAAATTAAAGTTATACATTTTAAAACCAATAATTATCCTTAGATTCTACAAAGATTTTGGGTTTTAACATTTCTTCATTAAATCAAGTATTAGGACACAAATAACTAAAATCACAACTGTCACGTGCAACCTACGTGATCTTACTGTACGCAGTGTGATTACTTTTCATCACGTACTGAAGTTTTAATTAAACGAATTCGCTCTTCTTAGGAAAGAACTGTTTGTATTTTTCGATATTCAAATACAATTTATTTTACTCCACAGTTATAAAACACACTTATTTTATTAAATACATGTTGAATAGCCTAAGTATTTATGGATGAAAGAATAAACAATGTTTCCAAATCATAACTTTTAAAACATAAAAAGTGGATGAAATAATGATTCTTCTAAAGGTGTGACTATTTTGAGGTTACATCATTCTAATTATTGAAGTAATATACTCTATTCTACTCGCATTTCCCTTTACTACTAATCAGCCAATGTATATTTCCAACTTAAACGCATGTTGGTCACGCATATCAATTTTTGGATGCTTATCCAGGGTTAAATCTTATTCTATTATGGGTAGAGTAACCTATCTAATAAATAAAATACTTTACATTATAAAAAAAATCATTTTCTATTGGGGGAAAAGCGGGATACTTTGTCACATGGGTACTTTGTCACAAGTTAAATTGTGGGAAATTTAGGGGGCGGAGGTAAATTTTACTACCAACTCAAGCTACCAAAGGTTGCTGCCACCCTGCACAGTGAACTAAGCTAGGAGGATTCTGTTGTTTTCAAGTGCTCAAAGTAAAGTTTTTTGTTGGTGTTTTGAATTTGTCTATTCTGCTACTATCAATTGAAGGTATGTGGACATTATTTTATCTTAATCTTTAGTTAAATAGCTAAACATTAATGTAATTTTGTTAAAGTTGGGTTAGTTTTAAGATGCTAAAACCGTTACGAAAACAAAAAAATTACACGCGGGGCACTTTGTCACAATAGGTAAATGGGAATTTTTACAATTTAACTTATCTTTCGCGTATCTTTACAGATGATGCAGACCTATGTAAAGAAAACAAACAGAGCTCCTATGGATGGGCAAGCGATGATGCAAGCCCTTCAAAGTCATGAAAATCGCAATTCGTTGAGGGAAGCAGCAGCCAAGTTTAATGTTCACTAGAAAGCTCTCGAGCTTTTTGTTGAGAAACATACTCCCGACAATTTCCGGCACTAGCGTCCGGCACTAGCAACATTACTTTTGGTCGCTTTTAGATAACAGGGTGTTTCATTACAACGAGGAAAGCCTTTTGGAACAGTACTTAAAACGAGCCTCTGATATTTATTTTGGTCTAAGTACAAAAGAAATGCGTAAACTAGCATACAGCTAGAGTACTACTTTGAAAAAAAATCCACCTAAATGGAGTGACACCCAAATGACTGGGGCTGATTGGTTCACCGATTATTTAAGACGGTATCCAACTTTGGCCTTGCCTAAGCCTCAAGCCACAATCTTAGCGCGAGCTACTAGCTTAAATAAAAAGTTAAACATTTTTTGACAATCTTGCGACCGTTATGGAACGTCACAGATTTCCTCCATCGGACATAATTATATAATATGGAGTCAGGGCTTGTCATGGTCCAACGACCCAACAGAGTTATTGTTTGAAAAGGTTTCAAGCAAATAGGTGCACTAACCTCAGCAGAGAGGTTCCCTAGTCACAATCGCTGTTGCTGTGTAAGTAATAGAGAACACAATTTCACCCTTGTTTGTGTTCCCAAGAGTCAATTATAAAGACCATTTTATTAGGGATGGGCCAATAAATTGTATCGGAGCTGCCTACCCTTCTGGATGGATGAACGAAGAAATATTTATTACATTTCTGAATCATTTTGTCCAGCACGTCAAGTCTACCAAGAAATCGCATTTATCAGTGCCTGCTCTTGACTACGCAAATGAAAAAGGCATAACAATTCATAGCTGTGCCAGTAGAGGGAGTGGCTTCTACTGAGGAAAACCTAACTTCTGCACGTCACGACGCTGTGAAACAAGGACTATGAACGTCCCAACGGCCTCTCCATTACAAGGTTTTCGTGTGAATGAAGGTGCGTCTACTTTTCGAGAAACAGGGCTCGTAAACCTAACTGTTACTGGTCCTTCATATGATGTGTCTCCTCAAGACGTTAGATCTTTTCCTAAGGTTGAACCACGAAAAGGAAAAACAGGCGGGAGAAAAAAATATATTCGGAAATTTTGACGGACACACCAGAAAAGCAGAAAATTGAAGAAGAGAAGCGCCTTGCAGCGGAAAAGAAGGGACACTTTAAAAAAGGCTGTATTCAAAGTCTGAAGAAAATAAGAAGTCTAAGAAAACTATCACGGACCCTAGTAAAAAAATAAAAATTTAAGGACGGCGCAACAAAAAGTTCGCTTTGGAGTCATCATCATCAGAAGAAGAAGGTGCCTTTTGTTTGGTCTGTGGAGACAAATTTGATGACAGTGCTCAATGTATGGATACAATTTACGAAGTGCAAAGAATGGGCCCACGAGAAATGTGGACGTGGTTCCGTCTTCTAAGTTTGTGAAAATTGTGACGCAGATGAGGATGATTGAAATTTCAAAGTGACTAAGTCTCTATAACTAGGCCACTGAGTAACATTTCATTTGATTTGTATGATTGCTATTAAATCTTTTATATTTTATTGTTTGATTTATATGATTGATTTTTCCTCATTTATATTTTCTTGGATTTATGTTATTGGTAATCACACATTTGTATTAATTTATTAATAGCTTATTTACTTAGTTTTAAATGTTAAGTTTTACTTTATATATACAGTAGACAATTATTGATTATGTAGTAATTACACATGTAACATTTCATTTAAATAATGTAATAAACAACATATTAAAAAAATGTTAATAGCTCAACTAATTTTCCCTTTAAAATACATGTGACAAAGTAACCCTGCCATGGGGCACTTTGTCACACTTGTAGTACTTAGCAGAACAAAATTTAAATCCATACTTAGACATTTACCATAAAGCTGATTATTTTACATAACTTATACCAAGGTATGCACCATTTAATAACATATTTTGGTGGCTCAAATACTAATCAAAACCTGGTAACAAAATAAAATTGAAAATTTATTGCATACAACTAAAAATATGTACATAGCTTAATTAATAATTTTTTTAAACAGATTTTTTGGATAGTGTTATTTGTCAAACGTTACATTATACTACTAAAATCAGTTTTAGATGTGGATCCGGTAACCATTTTCTGTTTTACCTGTTAAGTGTAGAAGCAAATTAAATGTAAAGGATTTGCTAAGCAGTAATAATTATTGAGGCTAGAAGCAAATAAGCTGGAATGGTTTGTAACCAAGACGAAGCCATTCGATATACTGGAGTAGACCGCAAAGTGCAAATAGACACAGCTTTCCGGTAACTGTAATGTGTGGCAAAGGTTTGGAATGTGCTGACAATATAGTAAAACATATGCTCAGTAAGAAAGCTTCAGTCGGAGATTATTCGTCACTGCAATGTGTATGCATTGTAATTTACATATACTTACCTTTAATTGACGTATGCTATAATATATAAAGTATAAAATGCTATAAGTTCTAAATATAAAATGTCTTAAAAAACTAAATTGATTAATAAGTTAAAAACACCCTATACTAGTAGGCATGTGAACAAACTTTGTCGACACAAACAAACAAAGTTGGCATGTTTGTCGACTTTGTAAACAAATCTAAATTATGCTCTTTATTGAATAAACATACAACTAATATTAATTTAATGTTAGGGAGATATCTATGTGGGATAGGAGAGATATAATTTCCGCTTTTTAAGTTTCAATCTAATAATGTAAAGCATCTGTCAAATGAATCTGCTAATTATTTTGCATCCGTTTATTCCCAAATTTGCAGAATACGATGCGTCTTTTTATATACATTTTAACGGATATTATGACAAAGTTATTAATCAGATATTACAAACATGTCTTCCTTGAACACTGTGTAGTTAATTTGAAAGTCCCTAATCTAACAAAATCGTAATATAAAAAGAAAGAAACTACTTTAAAAAAATGTAATTCTCCTTGTAAAGCCTAAATCTAACTTCACATTCACCGTTTTAACAAAACATTGTTTTTATTTCTTGGAATTATTCTATACATTAAAATGTATAGTTGTCTACCTTTATTGTAGATGGAGTTTAACCTAGATTCTGGTTAAATGTATTCGCACCACGTACGTGTAGAATCTAAATCACATAAAACTTAGGGTATAACTAAGTCAAGGCAAATACAGAACTTCGTGATAGACACATTTACAACTTTTCCAATTTATTGTCAATCAATTGGATTTCTAAACCACTAACTTAGAAAATGTTTACGTAGAATTTAAATTATTCTAAAGTTCAGTGACGATTTTTATAAAATCACTATCCGAATTACACATTGACATTCCAGGATTTTCTTTTTATAGGCCTACTCTCCGTTGGACGAGAATTTTATAGAAAAAAATAAAAATATATTTCAAACCAAATTAAAATTTTTAATGTAATAATAATAGTACACACAATTTCATCAAACATAACAAACAAACCCACCGAGTTATATTTTCTATATATATATTTTAAGTTAGTTTTTTTTCTATTTATTAAAGCTAGTACGGTGCCTAAAGAAGATTTTTAGAACTAACTGTATTGTTTGAGTTATAGATTATTTTGAGTGTTCTCTTAATAGAAGTTAATTTTAAGAATTAAAGGAAATACTGATATTGTAAACCAAATAATCTTGAAAAAAACTTTACATTTATGTAGAACCAACGATAATCATATACAGATCAAACTTTAGCACAATACCATAAGATGTTGCTAAAACGTATCATAAACCATTTTAAAAGTACATTTACATCATATATTAAAGTAGTACATCCTATTAAATATATGTTTGAAATTATTTTGTATTCGTATGACAAATTTAATTGAGTTATTAATACTTATTCTGTTAACCAGCAATAACATTTACATTATTTTTTGTGTACAAATCTTTATATAAATCTCAACCCAACAGCTACCCAACAGTATTTTGGGGAAATCATTCTTGGTGGCAGCTAGTTCTAATATTACCTATATAATTCCATTTGAATTAATATTTAATAACTATTATAATAATAATTTTATAATATTTTACTACTTAAACATTGACATAATGTTGTCTTATAATTTTTAAAAGAAGGAAAAATTATGTTGTAACATGTTTATAATATGATAATTATTTATTTAAAAGTGTTCACTGTCCATGTACGCTAGGCTTTACACATACAATGATAAATTAATGTATTCGTGTTACTATAGTTAATACAAATTTTTAAAGTGCTTTACGGAGAAAAAAATTTATCCAAATTTAATTGGGAATATTTGTTGATTTTCTGAGCTTAGTTGAACATATATGCAGCTTTGTTTATTAAATTGGTTAAATGTACGAAGCTAAAAATGTAACTTCAAAAATAAGTCAAGATTTTATGTTCTATATGAACCAATAAAATCATTTAAGGTTAAACATACTTTATCTAAATTATTTGTTCTCCCTAGTAGGAGATGAAATTAGAACATGTGCTGACACAATAAATTGAATATTGCAAAACAAATATTTGGAATTATAAATTTAGTATATTTTAAAAAAATATTTTATTTATTACTAGTATTAATAAATATGGTATGGTACCTGGTTACTGCCAGAAAAATCTAAATTTCAGCAATCGCACTATTTCAGGTGCTAAGAGTCATGTCTTTTGGGCAATTAGCAATAATAAAGCATGGATTCGAATTGATTACTTTACGATTTACTGCCAAGCTATATCACACCAGGGGTACGAATTGAAAAACCCGCAAGGTTAATTTTTATTTTTTTTGGGGGGGATGCCACCCATAAGGGGAGGAGTGGGGTGGGGGACGTGGTCAGGCCTCTGATTGGTCTGGCGCTATATTATCACACACTCTACTCAGACTGTCTACGGGTTTCTCCTTCAAAGGATTTCTTTCATAGCGGCTTGTACGGAGGTAGTCGCTAATCATACGTTCAGCGTTGGCATATCTACATTTAAATGGTACTACAAAGCTATGGGTTGGGTACGTTAACAATAACATGATATAGAGAACAAAAACCCTTATTTTAAAGCTTAATGCAATAAAGTAAGCTATTTATAAGATAATCCTTGTGTGTATAGGAACAAAACCAGTACAGTCGATGGGCATTGAGTTACATATTAGATAAACTTTATCCATATTATTTGCCAATTAGATTAATGAAAAAGAATGGATTGCGTCGCAGCTTATAGTTCAGGTAAAGCGATATACAATTTTAAGTTTAAATACTATAAGGTTTTAACTGCAGATTTTCCTAACTCTTCTAGCCCTATACTCCTCCGCCTATTCAATACACATAGCACCATGTTTATTCGTATATTTGAAAAACACTTCCATACTTTGTACTTCAGCTAATTCCCTGGAATGCTAAGTTTTGGTAAGTGATTAGAAGAAAATCAGTTGTCGAAACTTAAAAATAAAGAAAAAACAGAATAGTTAAAAGTGTAGTTATTAGATATAATGGGTTATCAATGATTTAAAAAAAAAATTTGACGTCCTGATGTTTTGCACTTTAATGTTAATGAAGACGGGACCTACAGTTTTACGTGGAATCCGAACCACAGCCACTGATGTCTGTTAATTTGATGCCATTGATGGTTGCCATGACGATTGATAAAGCTTTCTCGCCTTAACAACCACGGCCATCGTGGCGGTTATCAAGGATATGTAACCATATTAACAGATTACTAGATTGCTGATTCAAAGGTGATACTCACATAGTAGACATAAAAATAGAAAGAACATATTTTTTGGTAATACATTGTTTAGCTTACAACAAAAACTACGGATATGGACATAGGTGTGATTGTAATTCCAGCCAGTAAGACATTTTTTTTTTAAACAGCAATCTCCAACTGAAAAAAGGTATCGCACCAGTATATTTACCAACCAAAACTTCATGGTGAATGCTTGAAGGAATACTTTATGACTATGAAAAATGAAACAGATTCTAAATATAAATCTTACAAATAAATGCACTTTAAAACTTTTTCAAGATTTCAATGTTCAATAAAAACGCGACGATTTGGAGTTGAACTAAAACTTTTAGACGTAGATATGTAACAACGAACTCAGGAAACTGATACTTACTTTGATAAAGAATAGTTTTAAGTCCTCCGGGATATGTAAGAGTTTTGTAATGAATTCGTTTGAATTTAACAAACGAAGCTGTTTGTATTATTAAACAGTTGTAAAGTGTTATTATTTGTTATTAAAACTATTTATATTTTAAACACTATTGCAATGATTTCAAATGGGACTGCAAAGTTAAATTTGAGATTTAAAAACATTTATTTTAAATATCACAATATTTACAATAACAGGTTTTAAAAAGAAACTACATTGATATTCGTACTACACCCGATTCCACGTGCAGTACAGAGCCATGTTATCCTTACGAAAGTCTCAGCGATAATAGCCAACTAAAAAACATCAACTCCCATGCTATGCTCGGTCAGTTGACGCAACCCGCATGACAATAAACGTGACGTTCGCTGAAAGGGTAGTAGCATGTCTATTCTCCCTTATGGCCTGTACTTCACGGTGAACGTGGAATCGAGTGTATCTGATTACTTGTTTAGTTCCGTACTTATCACACATTTTACTGTGGGAAATTAAATACTAGATATTTAACAGTTGGATTTTCTTGTTTCACTATAGGCCTCTTATATAAATAAGTAACATGAACCTCAGTGGTAAAGTAACCAATGATTGTTGTTTCTTTAAACATTTTTTTTAAAAGGGACTGTTTCAATCCGTAATTTTCAATTTTTATTTTTGTCGTTACTTAGATGCAATTCATTTCAATGCTTACTTCCCATTACTTTCAATGCTCAAGAAATTCCCATTAACTGAAAACATTTCCTTGCAATACAATATATTAAACCAAATGGCCGATTATTTTACAGGTTTGGTATTTTCTACTAGAAGACCTACTTTATGTGGCTAGTTTGAAAGGTAACAAACACCGAAAACGACATCTAAAATTATATAATTAACATCAAACAGAAAAAACAAAATATTTAGTAAGAAGAATTAGTTTATATACTTTGCTTTAAATACTATACAAATATATGTCAACATTTATTGACCAAAATGTTTTCTTAAATAAATTTCTATACCTATTTCTATAGGTAACAACGAGAATGGGTGAAGTTATAGTATTAATTGTATGAATAAAACATATATTGTGTTTAAAGTATAATATTTAAACCTATTAACAGGATTCAAACAGTACATTGTATTTTCTGTAGTTGAGTAAACATTATATTTTTTTAAATTAAAGTGAAGGGTATATCTACAAAAAAATTCAACATATGTTTGCTTTCACCTAAATTTATCTGGTTTTGCTGTTTATTTAAAAATGGGTTGCAAGGTATATCTAAACCCACACTACTAAAACGGAGTCGACCAGTGACCGGTGCACTGCCATCGTGGGTTTTTAAACTTTTTTTTTTGTTAAACAAAATTAGTTTTCATATGTGCAATAATTCGAGTTTGCATTGTGTGTGGGTGTGTGGGGGTTGGTGTGTGTGTGTGTGTGTGTGTGTGTGTGTTTGTGTCTTTCCTTATGACGTATCCACATGTGAGTAAATGATTTTATAAATACTTGAAGATTTGAACGTGTTCCTGAAACGCGGGTTGTACAAAGTTGCAAGACGGAAACAATGTATATATTATATATAATAATATTATAAATATACTATATTTAGTTGTAAAACTGGTCGGTTTCGAGTTGCCCGTGACCGATTGCGTGCAATCCCTTCATCATTGTCTCAATGTGGGTCAATCAAGCTTCAGTTAAACTCAATAACATTCCCAAAAAGATTCAATTAACATCGATCGTAAAACGAATAGATGCTCCACATCCGGATGTATAGTTCAAATTTGTTTAGTATACATTCATGTTTAAGAGCTATTCATGTGTAAATAAGCTATCAATGGAACCTAGTTGCACTAGAAAACCCCTAATTTGCTAATGAATATGCATAGCTTTTACTGTACTGCAGCTTCTTATGAAGTAGTATATTATACAACCATTATTTAAACGAATAATTATCCTTTTCTTTGGATTAAATTAAATTAAAAGTCAGTAATATAAAAAAGTCACATTAAAAGAAAAGAAAAAACCCAAAAACACTTGTTATAAAAAAAAAGTTGTGAGGAATGAAATAGTTTGTATAACCAACATGTAAAGAAATACAATTTTTAAATAATTTTTTCACAAATAATTATATACAGGGCTTTTAATTGCATCTGACCACTTATTACATATAGATTTTTATATTCAAGATATTTCTGCAAATGAATATTTTTTTCTGATGTATTTTTCCTTTACCTACTGACAGATTTGTACATGTAAATAATTAGTTTCATAACCAAAGCAATATCACACACAATACATGCCCTTATTTTTCACCCTTATAGTGTACTTATTTTTGTTCTGTAATTTGTGTTTTTCTCTTGGTCCTAATTAAATTTTTATTTTAGTTTTATTATTGATTCTGCCAGACATATGCATACAGTAATTTATTTCATGTAATCTGTAAATTGCTGTCAATTACAGAGACTCAAACAATCCAACAGTATTAACAGACTGTTTATTAAAACAAATTATTAGTGTAAACAAAGTTATGCGAGGCTATAAAAACGCATGGCTTTAAACAATGATATATTGTCTCTATTTACTATTACTATAGCAAATATTGTAACATAAATTTATTTTAACTTAAGTGCCAAATTTTTTTAGGAAAAACTGAAAATTATATTTGAAATTGATATTTTATGTAAACAGTTTAAATTAAATATTATTCAACATTTATGTAAGAACTGTATACATTTTTAGTGTGTTCGACAATATAAATTAAACATTTTTAAATTGTAAAGTTTGAGTAAACCCAGAAACTATATTCTATTAACATATACAGTAGAAATTCTGACCGAGATAAGCAAAAAAGTTAATCCATCATTGACAATTTTAAATTGATTAACTATATTAAAATCGTTGAATACTTATAACTAAGTCAAAGAATTAAATTAAAAATCTACATTAAAATTTTTAGTAAATAAATTGAATTTATATCATCTGATAAATGTTATAAAACTTGCAATAATATGTCATGATTTTGCATAGTTGAATCAAATATAACTGATGGTATACTAAAGTTATACAATTATTTAAATGTTATATTATATTCCTTTATGCGAATTTAAAATATTATTGTTAAAACCTGTTATAAAAATTGATATTATTTTACGTTAGGGTTTAGGTTTCACTATTATTCCAGAAGGGAATATACCTCGATAAAAATGTTCATATTTTCTGTAGCCTCAATATATGTAAACTCTTCCTATATTATGTCATAAAAACAATAATTGTTTTGAATTATTCACCGAAAAATATATAACAACAAAACGTTATTAAATTACTTTACCAGTCAGTTTATTTTATCAATTAATTATGCACATACAATTTTACTGTGTTTAGGGTAACATCAATGGATCCTTTAGATAAGGGTACGGTTTTTATTGATATCAGGTTAGAGAATAAATTCCCACTTTACTGTAATGAAATCGCAAGTTGTATTTTTCAAAATTAAACCATTGTACCGATTCCACTTAGTTTATCAAAGTTAGGATGTTCGCTGATGGCTGCGGAGGCCAAAACATTAAATGAACTTTTCATTAAACAAATATATATTCTAGGAATAAAATTTTAACTACACAAACTTTCGTAATAAGGAAATAATTAAATACACATTTATTGAAGCTTTTATAAGTAACCAAACACATTTTTCAATGTAATTTTGTAAGTTCAATAAAAAGTTATAAATATTTCAAAGTATTTCAAGATTTAAAAAATATGTCTTAAAAATGCAAAAATAATTTTACATGTCATGGAAAATCTTTAATGAATAACGTATAATATTGTTTAGTTTTGTGCTATAACTTTTTATTAAAAACGGATAATAACTAGGAAAACATAATAACATAAAATATATTATATTGTAATAGGTATTGTTAATAATAACTAGAATAATAACTATGCACTACATTTTACTTTTCCAAAACGTTTTTTACATTTCAATGAATAGCATATGATAACTAATAATTATTAATTATGATACTTTTAATTGGTATTGGTTACTACTGTGTGTCATTAATCATGTCTCATTTTTTTTAAAATAAATTAATATATATATTTTTGTACAAAGTATACATTTTTGTACTTTTTTACGTATATAAAAACATAGGCAAAATCTAAACTAAAAACAAATAAATTATAACCCGAAGTAATAAACCTGTTTGGGAATGTAGTTTTTACACATATTCATATACATAATATATAAAGATAATATTATCAATTATGTAATGTTTCAAGTGATTTATTACATTGTTATTATTTTTTAGGCGAAAAAATGTATCAGTTATCATTGTCTCTATTTTGTTATAGCAATATTTAACTAGGTTATTATTTAACTTAAAGAGCAAATAAATAAATTGTTTTGAAGTTGTTATTAAGACCCAAAGTCAACGAATTTTATCATGTTTTGAATACTGTATATAGATATGTTTATCTCAGATCCTTAAATCATACACTAGAGGATATTTTATACAGGCTCTTTTAATAACATCCATAAACTTCATTATTGTTTAACAAATTTTTAAATCTATTTCTAAGTAATTTTACAATATAAACTTATTAGACTATAGTCTATAATCATATACTAGTGTATAATAATTAGGATTTTCACTGCAATAAAACTCTATATTCTTTACGCATGTTATGTAAAATATAATTTATTATGATTAATGCACATGCAAATTAGTGCCACAATGTAATTTGTAAATTTCCGATGTCGAATAAATATATTTGCGATTACAATACAAATAAATTACGCTGTGGCTTGACATTCAACTCGTTGGCTTGACCGCGAATTGAGGCTAGTCAATAGTCATATATTCCAAATCAATTCATGGGTAAGGCTTGGTTCACAGATAATGGTTCATGGTTATTATATAACAACCACAAGCTACTGTTTCCCGAATTACACTATTTAGTGATTATCTTGTTGCTTAGTATAAAGCACCTGACCATAGCTAGTAAGTAAAATATATATATTTAGATATTCATTCATTTACAACGCTGTAAAATTTGTACAATTATTATTATTGCAAAAGTACATTATTATAAATACTAGCTAATATATATTATTAATACATATATACTAGGCATATAAATAGGTCAATATTGTCTGTCATTTTTAGTATGATTAGCTGACCCGTGCGAAGCATTCGCATTCTAACTTACTTAAATCCTACTTAATTAAAGTACACACCGTATATTTAGTACCGTATAGTGCGAATAGTGCGTATTTAGTGAGTTATGGGCATAGGTGGATATTGTTATCATCAGTGTTGCCAACGCCAGGAAAATATCCCTACAACTTACTTGATCTTACATCACTGTTACTTTCTGATTATTTATTTCTTTTTTTTGTATAATTGTATTTTGTATATTTTTCCGGTGTAGCGGTTAAGGAAAGCTTTAAAATGACGCCTCATTCATGTAATTTGATGATGTATTAAGGAAGTTATGGCGTACAGACAAAAAAATTGCCTTGAGAAATAATATATGTGATTTTAAAATAAATTTTAAGACTACTATCTTAAACCCTGGCAATCACTTGTTTAAAAATATTAAAACCAGCTTGGATTGTTGGAAACTATTATTTCGATAGCATTTAAACAACAAAAAGTGCTCCAAATTATAAATAAGAAGGTAGGTATCTAGAAGGAACGGTATTTTCTTTACACAAAAATATTCTGTGATAATATTATAGGTGGTTTGTTTGAGTTACACTTTTGCATCATGCCATAATAAGTTGAATGGTCACAGTGTAAATACATTAGTAAATATATACATAATTTTAAAGCTTAGTACTTAATGGTAAAACTTTACTGAGAACGAAGCAGAGAATCTGAATAATTCCGATTGTACTGTACAATATAATCGACAAAACTGAAGTTAATAGGCAGTGAAGTAAGTGTCACCTTGTTTTATTAAATATGTATATCATCTAAGTATTTAGTTATTGTTTTGAAATTTATTTAGAAATTAAATACGATGTTTCTAAAAAAAATTATTAAAAATATTGTCTTTTTAAAAACAAAATCTAAACCACAAGAACATGTTGATTGGGATACAGCTTTTAAAATCGTTTTAAATTCACCACAGTTTTAATTTAATATCCATATATCTATTCATTATTTTGAATGATTTTATGACTGCATATGGTTTAATGTAAATTATTTTTAGAACTAGTTAGTAAAACTAAAATTAGTTTTTTAATGATAGTCTTAAGCTATTTAAAAAATACTTTGCAATGATTTTGTAATATTAATTCTTGACTGTACAATACACAAAATACGTTGCTATCTTGAATACGTGAGCTAACTCCCAAGTTGCTAAATACTGTCATTAGGGTAGTGTAAGGTAATCGCATGTTTACAACCCTTCAGTTGAACGTGACTTTATACATGCCACCCTTATCTGTCCCTTCATTACTCTATAAAGACTAACTGCACAAATGATGAGTACGACTTATTCCTATTAGACTAAAGGATCACAGTTCTACGTTATTATGGATTATAGTTGTATAATGGAAAAATTAAAGTTTATTGTGGATAAAGTTAGTAACATTTTAATATATTTATTATTTTCCTGCTGATTAATTAAATATTAGTGTTTACTGAAATTACGACCAAATAAATTACAAAATAAATTTCAAAAGTAAAATATTGACATTAACCACACCACGCTATGGATTAACTAAATACTTTGCAGTTTAGTTATTTGCGAATTTACCTTTCAAATACTTTATGATTTTTGTTTGTTTGAATCAAAACATTAATAAAATACGCAACTTTAAACCTTGTTACACAGATTATTAAGGTAAATTATAAGCCGATAATCGAATTACTTCGCTTCTAAATGATAGAACAGATTGCGATAATCTGAAGGTCGGTTAATAGCCTCCAAAATTTGTGAGAGGCTTTCTACCAGATAATAATGCATACACTACAACGTTATCTGCATACACGTGTATTGTTGCATATACACTATTGTTTTGTACACTTTATCGTGCTTTATATTTTTACTTTGAATTAATTTTACATGATTTACTTTGATTAAACAATGTTATTTTAAAACAGTGCGTACTAAAAACAATATGTTTTTATATCACCTAATTTATTTAGTATTGTTTTGAAAATAGTTGTGCCGAATAATGAAAATATAATTGTGTTATGTAGTCGTATCACGACATATGAAACAGAATATATATTCCTTTTAAGATTAATTTCATACATTTTTGAAGTAGTATATAAACACTTTATGTTTGTGGCAAAATGGGAATACTTCAATAGGTTATATATATACATTTGTACATGTTTCAGAATAACAGAATTGTACATGTTTAAATTTGACGGATGTGTTTGGTATTCTATTTATTGAAACTTATTGAAACATTTCAATTTTAGATTAATTTCTAAATTAAATCCGTTATTTTGTGTACCCACTTTTGAACCAAACCCTGGTTCATTAAACGTTTAGATCTAATTATACAATACGTTCTTTAAATAAAATTAATTCATAATTCTCATTTAACGATTGACAGAAAGTAGGTGTAAGCAATTAAACCAAATTAGTGTAGTATTAGAAACATTAAAACATAACAAAATATAACAAAAACTACAAATATAAGGTCAATAAAAGGACACTCATTTGTGGCTGTTTATATTCCCAAGACTGAATTGTTACGTTATACTTACAATATGTCATAACCAGAGAGCTGTGGCTTTTATAAAAGTTATATATTATCACCGATGTTTATAAAATCCATGGTATAACACTGCATCTTATACAGAATGTCTATAATATTCCATCCTCTCCCCCTTTAACTTTGGAACGAGTAGAAATAAATAAATGAGCTTCGAGGTATATTTATATGACAAATTGAGAGGAATTTTGGTGTAACCGACCATTACCCCATAATGGGGGGGGGGGGGGGTTGAGATCGTGATTAAAAATACTTAAATACAGACAACCATCAAGTGATACCCTTATTTTAAAGGGATTGGTAAATGAAGAAGAATGGCACAAATTTGTGGTATCTATATTAACCCGATCTAAAATTACGACTAGTCAAATTCTAAATCTCCTACGTTAAAACAAGTTTAATTTAATTAAGTTAAAAACCATATTTTTCAGTAGAAATGAATATTGGTTCTTTGCATATTATTTAATACAATAAGAGGGTCATTCAACGTCTAGTATTAAACAAATATTTACACAATTTGGCATAAGCTTAAAAAGTACGAATTTACTTGCAGTTTATAGATACAGCAGAAAATCGTCTTATACGCTTCTACGTTGAAGCACAACAATCCAGTGATAATAGCATCCAGTGATTTTGAGAAATTAATCTAAATTTAGAATTGAGGTAAATCTGTAGCTTTATTACCAATGAAAGACATTGTAACGTACCTAATTAAAAATCTGTGTTAATAAGATTTTTTCAACTTTGGCAGCCATTTTCGACAGGGTTAAGATAGAGACCTCTAATTTTTGCCATTCTCCTTCATTTACCAATCCCTTTAAAATAAGGCATTACTTGATTTCGGTTTGTATTTTAAGATTTCTGAATTATCCTTTCAACCCCCCATTTTGAGGAAATGGTCGGTTACACCAGAATGCATCTATCTTTGTCATACAAAATATTACGAAGCTCATTTATTTATTTATACTTGTTCCAAAGTTAAGTGGGTTTGACTTTTTGGATACCCGGTTTATACTGCCTTTGTTGTTGTCAACAATAACACCACCACAGATATGTTCGTTTGAAATTGTTAAATATTTTCACTTACACATTTCAAGTGACCATCATAAGTTATCTATTATCCCATATCGTTTAACACTTTGTAATTAATTTGACCTTACCATCTCTATTTAAAGTAATTTACAGAATTTATATATTACATGAGGGAAAATACGTCAAAATTATTATGGCAAAGATTTAATGAGTTCTTTAGGTATATATTTAATAGTATAGTGAAGTAATAACAATAACATAGTATCATACATTGCTATTATTGAAGTTAGTAGTTTTGTTTACATAATACATAGTAGATTTAAAAAAAAATTATATAAGTAAACAAAATAATGAAAAATATATAGAATTTTGTTATAGAAAACTTAATGCTAGAGTAATTAAGAGTTATGATCCTGCGTCATTCTGTTTTCAAGCTTAACCCCTTGGAATAGTCTTAAATTGTATAGTGGAGTAAGTATGGAAAATTAAAAGGTATGCTTAAGATTGGGCAAACTAAACACCCTAAAAAATAATTTGGTATTTATTGTAATATTTTTTTATAAATACTAAAACGAAATTTTGTGTTGTACATTGTAACATAGTGCGGAATTCTGGATTTATAAAAACATGTACAGTAATTTAATGTTTTATTGAAATGTTTGCTTTGGCGAGTTATGCAGTCAACGATGACAATTCAGTGTTATTGTTATAACGGTTATGTTAATTTCATAATTTTAATATTATAATATAGTGCCACTGAATATGCAGCTAGAACTAATTCCTCCTTTAAAACTTAGTTTCGTTGTCCACATGATGACAATTTAGTTGATACATAATCAATAGTTGTTTGAAATAAATCACAGATGCCAAAATTCCAAAGGAAAAATGTTAAGTAAATAAAACATATATATTAAATATAATATCATTTAAGAACAAAAAAGGTTCTATGTTAGATCGTAATCTAAACATTATCAGATTTTATATTTCTAGCACAATTCTTGATTACGAAGATAGCAAAAAAATATTATTTCGTGCGATTTTTCATTTGCAAAGGAAGTCAATATTTATTTATTAATAATTCTAAAAATAATGAAAATAAAATAAAACAAATATCTCCTGTGGTCGAAATTCGACCAATTTTAATGTAAAGTAACGAAATTCAACTTGTTTTTCACCTTTTTAATTTATTTAAAGTATTTAAATTCTCACTATTCAATTACTATGTATCCTAACAATATTACTTTCATTTATTATCAGGGATAACAAAAATAAAAAGCCTTAACAAAACTTCTTAGTTCAATTACACACCAACATACACAGCAATACATCAGACCTAAAACACAACAACAATAACATAACCTAAATCATCTGTTGACTGTTGAGTCAAGCAAATAACTTATTTATTCGAAACTCAATTAGGTTATCAGCTGTTTAGAACCAATTATTTCCTATTCATTTAGTTGTAGCATACTGATGCAATTTGAAAGTCGGAATATAACAAAAATAAAAGTGTAAATCAAATGATTAGCTTCACAGTGACTTAGAACTTGAAATTTTCTTTTAAATAAAAAATAATCATCAAAATTAACTTAAGGAAGCGAGTGAATAAAAAGCAGGAATGTTTATAAATATATAGATATACAATAGATAGATGATACTCGTACATGATTTGTATTGTTTAAGAACACTCACGATAATAATTTACAAAATAACATTACTTGCGTTACATATTATACAAATTCTGTTTGGTTGGCATCATAATCGCACTAAAATGTTTATCAACAAAAGTTTTCCATTTCTTGTAATAATAGAACAATGTCGTTTACACCACTTATAAAAGCTATCAGTAACGTTACGAAGGATTATAAGGCATCAGTAATTTCACCCTTTCCAGAATCGCGAACTTATAATATTAAACAGATTATCACTAGGTACACTAAAAGTAATCAGTTTTATTGGTTCTTCCGTTTGCCAAAGTTCAACTTGATTTAAATTTTATCTAAAAAAGTTAAGTTTTGTTTTACATACACCTATAAATTTATAATGTGTACAATTTGTCATTGCATAAATAAAAGAAATGATAAGACTTTTATAATATACAAAAAGTATCAAAAGTTTTAAATAAATTAATAATTAATACTTGATTTCTAATACATTACATGTATGCATTAATGCATTAATTGTAAATACTTATTTAAATTCATAACAAAATTATATTTGATAAAGATATAATATATTTGCTAGATGAATTATCTTATAAACACAACAAATAAATGTAACCTAATTTTCATTGAATTAATGAAGAACGTCATAAGCAAAATATCCTAACCTCACTATCAAATCGATAAATTCATTCTTTAATATTTACGAAACTTATGAATCAAATAATTTAAACCACAATATATTTTTAATAATCTGATTTGAAACTTTAACAAATACGTTTTTATTTAGAATCTTTGTTAAATATGCTAAAAAATAGATAGGTTTGATTTTATACAAACTATTAAAATTAAATTAATAATATGTACTTTAAAACTTAAAAACTGGCTGTAAAAGTTTACTTACAAAGAATGTCTAAAAAGTTTATACAGAAATTATAGAATAAATATTTTGAAATATAGAATACAATGCTTTATTATAAATATATGCAATGCTAATAGTATTATTATTATTATTGATTTAGAAAGTATATTTAAAAATATGTATTTTATTTAATTAACAAATCCTAAATTAGGTATAACTCCAACTGCAATAATAAAACATTATTCTGAAGTATAAGTATACGGATCCTTTTCACTATTATTTTGTTGATGTAATAGGTTACAATGTGTTTTCAGACAAAACTGTAAAATAAAACGTCATTCAATGACCACCGTTATAGCCCTCGTCAAAGCACTTCGGCTTGCAGTAATGGCGAAGGGAATGTTTTGATACTTTTTATTCAAGTTAACGACTTATCTTTGAATCAATTTGTCCAAATATACAAAATGCAAGGGTATTTTTAACAATACTCTGCATTTAAAGTAATTCAGTTTTTCATTTGAAATAATTACGAGAAATATATCGTTAATATTTTTATAGGCATAATTTTCTCCAAGATGTATAGTTTAAATTAGTTTTTATTATATTTATGTCATATTAAAGAAAAATTAACCATTCCAAGGCCCAGCAAATCCCGTTTATGATACCCACTAAGCAAGTAGGAAACACAACCTATCCATTTATGCAATGCTATTCCTCATACATTCCACACCACGCAACTAAATCACCTGCTTGTATATCTACTCAAGACAGTACAAACAATTTAAGTTTTTTCATTTATAAATTTCGTTGAATTATGTTCTGTACGTTGTTGAGATTACAATACCCTTACTTATACTTACGTAAATCACCTCGTCGACATTTTAGAAAGCTTGTGATACAAGGTATTAAGTTTGCAAAGAACATCACATTTAATCAGTCTTAGTATCCTTTGTAGAAACGTCAACTGTCGACTTAGCTTTAACTTGTATTTTGATGTAAGAAATATAATCATTTAAATTTAATTTAATTTAATTTTAAAACAACCAGTTCTTCAGTTATTTACATAAATTCAAATTTAGCATAATGAATAATTTATTATCTTTTTAAAATAAAGCTCAATTATAAATTTAATTATAGAAGTTTATAAATAATGTACACTTGATTAGTATTATTATTTTTTAACAGTGGCAAATTTTTACATTTTCTTTTACGATAGTTATGTTTTCTTTAGTTTATAAAAAACGAAATTCAAAACAATTTTATAATATTCAAAAGCATTTTGTAAAACAGTATTAAACTGCATGATATTATAAATATATAGTTTAGTATACAAATTGTAGTAAGAACAATTGTTGACCTTTGTTAATTGAATTAAGTCTAAACACGATTTCAAACACCAAGAATTTAAATACTCGTATATAATTCAAACAAGTCTATTATTCTTTCATCAACCAACATCACTTATATTTTATTATTATTAGGCAGGGTGAATTCCCTAAGTGATATTATTTACATTTCACTGCCAAGGGTTAATAAAGTACAATTAACTTGAAGTGCAGGTATATTTTCGGTTGACTGCCCATAAATACCTGTGAGCCTTTCTAGTGCCGTCTGAATGAAAACGAAGCAATTAAATTAGGAAAATGTATGTTTTCTCAGATTTTGGTTTAATTTGTTTACTTTTATTAGAAATTTTAGAACAAGCAAAGTAAAAAACATATTTTCCAGTAAAAGTAAAGTTTAATGATTTTATAGATTTGTGAATAATTATACATATAGGCACAATTATTTATTGCTTACAACTTTTTAAAATATTAATATTTCTACGGATTAATTAAAATTATATCTTCTACATCTAGGATTTATATCTTTATCTTACTGTTTATATAATACAAATTATATATGCATCGATAATTTTATATATATTTTTGTTCCTGTATTAACAGTGTTGTAAATATTGTTTTAATTGTTTTATTTAGTTTGAGTTAAGATAAAGAATGACAAAACTGAAAAATTGTCTTCTAAATATTCCATATACAAAATAGATTAATGGTTTTACGTTTATTTTTGATTTATAAAATTAGTTAAATTTGAGATTAAATAATTTTTTTTTTAAATATTTAGTTACTGGCAGTTAACATTTCACATAGCCTATAATGCTAATAAATATATTATCTTAAATATGCTTTTAATTAAAGCGGCATTTACAAACAAGGTAAGTACTAACAGATTAATAGATACATATATATTAGCTTAAGTTAGTTTTATAAATTATTCAAACAAGTAAAACATATATTAACACGTTCACTGCTAAGGACGCGCTTGTGAGCTTGACTTGACACTGAACACTATGAGAATTGGCCGACGCATGCCAAACCCCGTATTAGGAGAATATTCAATTCACAGAGAATTGCGTGCCTCGCACGCCAATTTTATGCCTATGTGCGTCCGCTTTAAAATAATAGTGGTTATTAGTAGAAAGGTTCAAAATACAAAATAAAGTGATTTCTACTCATTTTGGCTATAAATATAAAAAATAAAAGGTCAGCTCCTAGCATAGAAAATACAAAATTTGCTTAGCAGTGAACGTGTTAATCAATTTGAAATATAAATATTATTACTTTTTACTTTCTCACTATGCTATATTAGACCACTGACGGTACACAAAAAAGGGCAAACATCGGATAAATTCACATGTTTCAGATTTTTTGGTATATTGTTAGTGTACCTACCAGTAGTGTAAAACAAGTTTTCAGCTTCGAAAGACTTTCAGTTATTGGCCCGAAACTCATAAAAGTTTCCTTCCTACGAAAACACTCACTCTATCCTTTTTTGAAGCTAAGAACATTCAACACAATTTTAACTCAACCACAACTTTTTATTTCTAATAAATCCCAAAATACAGAACCTGAAAAATTATATTTTGTTTTCAAAAAAGTGAAAAATTTAAGTTTTAATAGTCTGTCGGGCTAAATATTGGCTATAATACTCATTCTACGAGAAGATTTATTGGAGATGAAGTTGTAGAGAAAACATTTAGCCTTCATTTAAGCCCAGAACGAAGTCTGTGGGCCAAACAGGTATCTCATTATCTTCGAAAAACCAAAATAGATTAAATCGCGGGAGGGACAGATCGGAGCGTAAGTGAATACAACATTTAATTGCAATTAATATTCATAGTTATAATACATATTATTAGTAAAAAAAAAACATAAGCACGTACTCATCCAATATAAAAATAAACTAACGTAATAGTAATAATTAATAACTAACTAACTAAAATAAAACAACGTTGTCCTTACCTATCTTTGGTATGGGCAAGGTACTAAAACCTGTGAAAATGGCATCTTTGACGAAAGCGAAACGGATTGGTTTTTCCCCTTTTGTGTGATAAGATAACGCCTGAGTCAGTTTAATGTTTTCGGCAGATGTCGCTCTTCTCTTTAATTCCCTATCTCAACAGACATCAGGTTGGCCTTGTTCGGTACTGTACACATGTGAAAATTTATTTAATACTAATCTTTGTAAAATAATAATTCTTTTAATTTGGAAAAAAAGTGATATTTATAATAAATTTAATTCCTTATTTTATCATTTGCATATGTTGGATGTAAGAAATTATGTATGAGTATAATTTTCAGTTGACTTCTAAATAACTTTTTGTCATGATAAACCTATATTAGTACAAATTACGAACGTATCTCCTAGGTAGGTTACCATTCCATTGTTAATAAATATGACTATTTAACCATATTCACATAAACATTAAATTCACACAAAGAACTAGACACAATAATTTTGTAACGCACCTTAAATATTCCGAAATACGAGGCAAACAAATGTACTAGGACTGTAGTCTCTAAACTTTACTTTCGGTGAAATTTATAAATTTTGTATGGAGTTGTTAAAATTAGATCGTGTAAAATGTATTTACATAAAGCTTTTTGATGTTAGCAACAGACGATTGAAAAGAAAAGAGAAGTGTTACACAAGAAAAGTATAAAATGAATGCGGTTCTATCCAAACGAACACCAGGGTTTACTTATTTTACTTGTTAGTTCGTCCGTTCGAATTGCTCAATCAATAAGTAAAATAAACACGTTTAACAGATTTAAATTATTTCTACGATAGGCTCTCTGTTTGTAAGTTTATTTGAATTTCAAAATGTTAATTTTAAAATAATCAAGAGAAATTAAACAGTTGTTCTATTTACCATCATTACGTTTAACCATGATCTATCATTAATTTATCTAAAATGTTTTAGTTTATAATGTTCTTCTTAATTTTTGTTTAATTTTTATTTTACATTTATATACATATTTTATACACACTTAATATAAAAGTTGTTATTTAAAAATAAACAAAATATTTTCTAAAACACTTACAATCTTATGATATTTATAAAGTACATGATTGCATAGAGGTTATTTTTAAATTAAACTTTAAATTTCTAAAGTAACGACCCTATCCAAAGCCGTCAATAAACACCCCTAGCTTTTTTTATAATACAGCTTAAGTTTTGTAATTAAAATGTATACACATTTTTAAAATAATAATTTCCTAAAAGCAAAATGATATCAGATAAAAAAAGATTAAGCAAAATATATTTTTTAAAGTATGCTTTGTTAGAGAATTTAATTAAAATTGCAGCATGTAGAATTTCAGTGTTGTGAATGCCAATTTCAGCAAAATATCACAACGGAGTTTATAGATTAGACAGATTTAATGTAACAATCGCAGAGTTATACATAAATATTGAGCTTGATTTGTGAGAAGATATACTTGGTAGAATAAACCTAGAAAACAAAATCTCACAACTAATACGTTTATTAACTCAAACGCGTTTCAACGACAAATCGCCATCTTCAGTGATGCACGAGCATTTAGCTTATTTTATAAGTTTATTCTATCAAATCGCAGAGTTGTTTAAAAAGTTCACATTAAATAAAAAATTTATATCAGTTTTTTCATATTGATACCATTGACCATGATTTATCACTAAACAAATTATAATAATGCAGTGTTTAGAACAAAGTTTAGTAAATTCGAACTTATTAATACTCCGAAAGATGATCGCAAAATACGGCAAATGAATACCATACGGATATCATCTTAATGGTTTACAATACCTAATTAATTTCCTTTGTTTAAATGTATCAAAACCCTTTCTAAATAAACTCATAATTTTTTAAATAAATATTATATTTTAATATTGTTTTACTTCAATTAAGTGGCATCAAATTATCTTTTAAAACTAACTTACCTTGTCAAGTGTTAATAAACTATTGTTTATTATACTATTTTATTATAAAAGTATTCTTAAAAGTACTAAATAATTCAAGACTATGTACTCAAAGAAATAAAACTCAGTAATTTACATGCAATACAATTCGTTTATACACAGTTTTATAAAAAAATCCATGAAATTGTAGTTCGATAATTTTTGTTTAACTCGCGTGGACGACATTACACAACACACGGACCTAGTAGTCCACATTAAAACATAGCATTACAAAACAATATTGTTTTAGTGATCAGGATAAATATAACCCGTTACTTCCATATGAAAAAGATTCCCAACATAAAAAAATAAATGCTTTAAAATACCAGGTAGATAAATTACCTTGTACTAGTCCTACATACGACATCAGACTCGAATGTCTATTGCTTAAACTAGAGCAGATATTGCAGAGCAACTAAATTGGGGCTGTAGCAAGTAAGGAAGGATAAATTTTAAAACAATTAATTCTATTTTTATATAATAACATTATATATCATTAGTTTATTGGCATACATTTTGTTAAAGTGTATGATCAAAATCAAATAAATTATAATATTAGTAGTATTATGTAATTACAACATATCAGTGTTTTAACGAAATTTGAGTAAAAAAATATTCTAGTTCACACAAATTTAATCTTACCCATTTTAATATATTTAAATTAAATTTTTTGAATGCTGTTGCTTGATAAAAAGAAGCTAGTTCATCTCTGGGAAAACAGAGAATAATAGAGTTTTACAGAAATTATGTATGTGTTGTATGTGTATTGTGCAATTATTACAATCCAATTAAACATTAAATAACGTAGGATATATTATCTAAAATTCTTAAGTATATTTAATAGTAGACTTATTAATATAAATAATACCGATACCATTATAGCATATGTAAATTTGTATTAATGATATATAAGAGTTTTGTATTCCTTATTATTTTGAATTGTAATATAATGAAGACCTACTCCCTCACTTAAGTATATAACATTAAATGTAAACTTCGGGTTCATGTTAAACAAATAACCTGTTTGTAGAATTTGTGATTTTTTTATTTCTTTAGCACTATTAAGTATAAACAAAATATTATTATTATTTAATAATAGTTTGCTACTTTAAAGGAAAATATGAACAAGATAAAAATAATAATTCTAAACTTGTAAATATTGTTATGACAACACATAAAAGTAATTTAATCCACATTTTGAAATGATTCTAAGTTGCATAAAATATGTAAACAATTGGCAAAAAATATGTTTTTTCAATTATATTTAAAATGAAAATACCCAAACATAAAATGTGTTAAATAGTGTGTTCAATTGTAAACTGATTAGTAAAATAACTATGAAACCAAAACTTATTAATATTATTCTACGATGAAATCTTGTAACTAGCATCATTAATTACTTCAGTGATTAAAATATAATTTGTCTGTTCTGTTTGGGCTACCAATAACAGTTAATCGTAATAGTTTTACCTATCCATTGCAATGGTTATTACAGTCGGGTATACTATATTTCAAGTACTAAGTTAATAGCTGCCAGCACCATAATACAATTAATTACCATAACCAAATAATCGCTTATTGCGTTGTTAGATATTACATGGACGGATTATTATGATTACTTAATAGTACAGAAGTCAAGTAGCAGCTGATAATTAAATGCATGTAAACCTAATAAACAGAACAATACCGATCAATCAATAAATCAATTTTCTTATTTTATATGTTAGTACAGTCACTTAAGCAAAAAAAGAAGATCAACGTTAGAATGGGAGATAATAAGCGTAAACTCGTATAACTTTTATTTTGGCATTCTAAAATTTGTCTCAAAAGTCTCATAAAATCTCATGGCCTCGTCTTAAGATATTCAAGGTCAAAGGTAACAACAATCACTTGCATTTATTATAAAAATTGTAGATCATAAAATTCTCTACACATTTTGTTCAAAATATTTTTTATGGTTAACTGTTTTTAAGTTGGAGAGTGGAGATCTGGCAGATTATCCAATTTTTATTATAAATGCAAGTAACATTTGAAAACTTAGGAAGCGAGATACTTGCAAGAAACTGATTTTTGTGTCCTTTGACCTTGACTATCTTATAAGATGCGAACACGAAATTTTATGACAATTTTGAGAAAACTTTTAGAATGCCAAATAAAGGTTAAAACGAGTTTACAGCTTCTCATTCCGATGTGAAACCCATAATATGACTGGACTATAATAGATTGTATTATTATTATTATTATTATTTTTTTAACGTCCTGCTGTTTTGCACTTAAGGCTAATGAAGACGGGACCTACAGTTTAACGTGGAATCCGAACCACAGCCAACGATGTCTGTCAGTTAAGAAACAATTTAGAAAATTATTCGGGGTCAATGGGAATTAAACCCGGAACTTTTCCATTGATGGTTTCCATTAATAGATTGTATATATTTACAACCAATATAAAATAGAATTTTATAGAACGTTATTCTTATTTTATTACTAAGGATTTTTAGTTGTAGCTAATGATAATTAGCACTTGTTAAAGCTTCAATATTATACATTATATTTGTTCCCTATTTGGAATATGAAATGATAAATACTATTTAAACATATAAATATACTTGGTATCATAATATTGAATTTTTAATAATATATATGTAATCGTAATTCATGATATGACGACATCAAGTTTGTCATGATATTTACTTAGTAAAATGTGTACATCGAATCCTAATACGGTTCACCCGTGAAAAAATACACTGACATAAACGACGAATAGAAGATAAGAATTAAATGATTATGCAAATACTAAATTCATGATCGCATACTATGTATATTGAATAAAGATTGATTTGCATTAGTAAGTGGGTCAAGCGTGTAAGAAATTTGTATTTTATATAATACAATCAGGAAATGAAGAGATGTGAGACGTCTTTCTTCCGGTTATACAAGTTTAAATTTATAAAGTTTATTAAAAAAATGTTATTGAATACAGAGATACTAAGGGAGAATTAAACACATTATTTCATTTGCGACATATTAGTAGATAAAATCTCTCTTTATTGTAAGGGTTTGCTTGAAATTTGTATAATATAAAGTACATTTTTCAAAGTTGATTTGTATTTTATAATTGTTATACAATAGTATAATAGAACGGCAGTAAAATGCTATAATGGTACATTTTTCAACTAAATATGCAGCTCGAGCATGCTAACCAAATCTAATAAATGTACATAAATTAATTTATAAATATTAATTTCAATTAATTTGTCTTAAAATCTAAAAAAAATGTTTTATTATATGTCTTTCAGCAGTTTAAAAATGAAAATGTATTTATGCAATTAACTATTGGTGTTGATTGCTTAAACTATTACTAACCAAATGCTTACTAGTTTTATTAAAATTTAAAGTAAAACTCTTAATATGAATCACAAACACTTATAAATTAAACAGGTAGCACATAAAGTATAAACACATTAGAGCAGAAGAATTAATTAATTTATTGATTATTTTAGTACTAAACATGTTCAGAATTGTACTAGGTAGTATTTATGGTTGATAGTAATGCCATAATTCTTACATTGGCCAAACAAGTTTAAGTCCCCAAAACATGTACACTACACAGTTAAAGAAGATAGGGGCATTCGTGCAACCTGTGCTAAGTATGTTAAACGTGTTAAGTGTGTTAAAATCGAGAAACTCGTTTGACAGAAGTGTGCTACTTAGAGTCGATAGCTCACTTGACTTTAGCATGGTCGGGGGCCTGCTAAACCAGTGTTAACGTCGTAAAACTCTTGGGGAAGGTAATTTGAGGTTTTCAGCTTGAATCAACGACAGGTTGTTTGTTATAATTGTGATTTACCTGTTTCTTTGATGGAAAATAATAATAATTTCGAATCCATGAAAAGAATTTGGAAGACATTGGGGAAACAATGGAGCAAGGAAAATAAACATCTTCTCCTATCTTTAATTTCCGAGAATCGGACGAAGTTTGACATACATTTTCGTTTTCAGAAAAGAACAGAGAGCATTTCTGTGTATTTGATTTTGTTTGCACAAATATGTTTGCAAAAAGGAACCAAAAAGAGGCCTTAATCTTGTTTAAATATAAAAAATGAAATATATACAATATTTATTAAGTAGGGAAAAAACCTCTGTTGAAAACTAAAGAATATGGTCTAAACTTTAGCCATTTAGCCTAGATCACGAAAACACAAAATATGTTTCCAAAACATGCAGGAAATGAGGCCTAATTTTATCTAAAATATAATTCACAAATTATAAAGTGCGTAGGATATTACAGTTTCAGCGCAAATTTACTATTCGACCCTTAGCTGACCTACGGCAACAGAAATGCAAGAATAATAAAACAAATAGCCTAAAGTTAAGGATAGCCTTACTTTAGCAAATAACACTTAAGCACATTAGTACAAGGGCTCCTTCACTCAAAATTCAAATAGCAATTTAACATGATAATACATTAAGCATTTATCACAGGTTGCACGAATCCCCCCTGCTTTAAGTTATATGCTTCAATTATTGGAAAATATTTTAATTTAAATCGAAAAGTATAATATTTCTTAATTCGTGGTAAGTTTAAGTTACATTTAAATTTATAAACCCATTTAAGTAAAATTTAATTTTATAAATCTGTAATAAAATTAGTTATAAAAATGTCCAAGAAAAAGAATAAATGACAATGTTCATTTAAATGTATAGTACTGGAAAATTTGACCGTATATTATGTATGTAATTAAGATAATTATACATTTAAATGTTTGCTGTAAATTACTCTTTTGTAATCTTACTAAATTCAGTCAATTGAATGCCAGATAACATATATAGTAAACCTCTAGTAAAACATTATGCTTGCTTAGTTAGAAGAAAGAAACACATTTAATCCTAGTATTTGCTTTCAGTCAACATTACATTTTTGCTTCAACTTGTTGACAAAACTATGGTAAATAACGGTTTGAGTTTACACGAAGATAAACTTTATCGTGTTGGTGCGAAAAGTGACGGTAATATCATATTTCGCCAATGTATTTTTCACCATATGCGAAATGGTGTTAGAATATTCCATGGAAACGATAATATTCCCACCAACAATAATATTCAAAAATTATTACGACCGAAACGTGTAATTCCAATCGAAAAGAAGTCGGGTGTTTACAAAATCAATTGTGATGATTGTGACAGTATTTATGTGGGACAGACGGGTAGGGCATTCAAAGGCCGTTTTAATGAACATTTGCCGCATAAAACATGCACAAATTAAAATCTAACTTTGCTCAACATTTAATTAATAGTAATCATTCATACACTAATTTCAACAAAAATCTGGTTCCACTTCATATTTGCAAAAAAAGGTAGACTTTTGAACGCCTTAGAAGAATTCGAAATTTATAAGGAGTTTAATAACAATCCGTCTAAATTATTAAACGATCAGTTGGATTTTAAAAGTAATAGTTTATATGACACAGTCCTAGGCTATTTTAAACCGGTTTTCTAACTACAGTACTATATTTCGTTTGACAGTTTACGACAGTGTACCATGGACCACACTACGACCTACACGACGAAATTGTCCGGCACAATTAAGTTTTTTAAAAGTGTTGTAACTGTGGTGTTTTTGTGTGTTTTTTAAACGTGTTATGTGTTTTATTGTGTTTGTGTAAGTGTACTTGACAATGGGATTGCGGTCCCGAAACGCGTCGTAACATTCGAACGACCAAAAAAGTCACAAGACGGAACATTAAAAGGTAATATTTAATATTATTATTAAAATATTATCCTATATATAATATCATTCAAAGTGACTTGGAATCCAAGAATCATGCAACTAAAAAAAAAACAAAAAAACAAAAATTACTTAACATGAAACTAAAGAAACATTTTTCTTTTTTTTAAATGTTGATTGTTTAAACACTTCTTTTGATTTATGATTTTAAGAATTACTGTTAAACCGATGCACTTATTAAAATATTATTATCGACGCACTAACACATCGGTGCATATAATATATTTTTTAGCGTTATTATATTCAATATATTAATATAATATATGTTATGTGCAAAGACTGATGCACAATAATTAGAAGATAAAAGACCAACATAATATCGTTTGTTTGTTACAGACATAACAAATTATTAACATTGCATATCAAATAAGACCCACATAATAAATGAAATAAAACCATATGTACTATTTGAAATATTGCTATTGTGTACTATTTTTTTAAATATATACAGAATATATTTAAAAATATTGTATTAGAAGAGATTAACAAACATAGTAGTTTATTTATAAATACTACTTCGTCATTTTGTTCATAAAATGAACTATAAAAAACAAATCTTGTTTATTTTGTCATTCAATTCCTTTGTGGTGGTAAAGTTAAACTAAATTCAACTACATGCCTATGTTTTATTTCCCTTTGCGTGCCTTTGACACTAAGTGCTTCTGTGATTGCGGTTGAATTCAGACAAAGCAGTAACTTAAAAGGGGAATAAAAATATTCTCATTTCAAATAAAATTGTTTTTGTTTCGTTTAAGCATGCTAGCACCTCTATTCCCAATATGTGTTTTCATTCTAGCAAGATTAATACAAAAAATAATGTTTCTAATATTTTTAATATTGCAGTTAAATTTATAAAAAGCACTTTAACTACACTCCATAGAACTTGCATTTCTATACTATGTTATTTGTATTGCTTAGAGTTGTACGAAATAAAGATGAAGATATTCATGTTAACTGCATAAATAACCGATACCCGTATTTTCGAATGGTTTTCCACAAATCTATACATTTGCTGATTTTTAATAAATTTATAACCTATCCACATTAATCCAAGTTGTTAGTTTAATTGAATCCAAGCCATTTGAAAGAAGTCATACTTTATTTTACTCGCAATATTTTTCCACGAGAAAAACACTTCGATGACAGACTTACTCAACTGCTCTTCTTAAAATAATTTCAGAATTCAACCATTTCCGTCCTGTATAACATAATAATATGTAGTTGGCTTTGTAGCAAACAGTGATCACAGGAAAAACTTTGACCTGAATTTTTTAAGTTGGAACTTTTAAATATTTGCCATCAACTTAAACTTAGTCGTCCGTCAATTTTAACCAAAACCACTTTTTCAGTTTTTTTTTACTCTGTTTAGTATGTCATTACTATGTTTAATTCTATCCTATTGTGTTCAGAATACTTGTAGGGGTTTTTGACCGAGCGTAAGCGAGGTCTCCGTTTTAACTCGACCGTTCGGTATTTCGTCTGTGTGTCTGTGTAACTGTCTCACAATTACGGCCAAACGCCTTGACCAATTTTGATGATTTTTTGCATGAATATTCCGTATTCCTAGGCCGAGCCATGTATATGTACGGTTTTTTTTATTTTTTTTTTTAACCCCTTAAATAAAATAAAAATGGCGGCCGGACCGTTTCTCTCAGTGTAAGCTTTTTTCCAAAGCCAGTTTGTGGCTTAACCGTAAGTCGAATTTAAAAACTACTAGCATTTTGCCATTAGCAAATTAAATTTTAAACAAAATTGTATTCTTCATTTTTCCGTATCTCTAACGGTAAGCTAACGGATGGCCGTAAACTTTGAATTTGTTAAAAATCGTCCAAGTTTTTGTATTTCAACCATGTTTTATATGTTTATTCTAAACCAATTCAAAAGTGTTCCATAGTTTTTTTTGTAGATACAGGTTTAAAGATTCATATATGCCAGTAAACAAATTTATTAAAGTAAAATTAAGAAAGTTATTAGCTCAAGAAACAATCACGATCAGTAACGAAAGGAAAATGTTTAACTTTAGGCCTACATAAAAAGTAGTAAAAATTATTTTATTTTTTTTCATAAGTGTAAAAAAGTTTCGTAATTTAGTTCTAAATAGAATTGTATAAAAATATTTATCAATTTCAAATTTCTTATTTTTAAAACACCAGTTTTTATGTTCCTACTACAAGACTGCTAACAAAACTAGGCCTGTTTTGAATAGTAATTTAGGAAGATATCATTTGCCCAAAAATGAAATATTATTATAAAAAAGTGTAGAGGATAAATCAAAGAATTGAACTGTATACCTGTAAATTATCATTGTAAATTTCATAAAAGTATTTGACTTAGCTTTACTTGAATTACAAAATGAGATGAATGAAACATACAAAATGAAACAAATGAAACCTCGCGGCGATAAAGGACATACAAAAAATTAACGTAGGACACCGTGGGAAGTGTTGGTACATGGGTTGAGATCACTATCACGACGTTTTAACATAGTTTGTTTTCATTATTTCTAATATTGGAATATGATATGGAACTTAAGTTAACTTATGATACATTGTTAAGTTTGAGTAATTTAAGTATGTAAATATTTAATTGTATGTTGTCCCTCTATAACGCGTTATGTTTAGCTATTAACCTATAACGCATTACTAGTAGTTCTGTAAAAAGTAGACCTCGCTCGTTGAAATAACAAATGTGGTTTTGAGCTTAGGTTAAAAATAGTGTGCCAGTAAGGAAGTAAGCACAAGGTTTAGCCAGCGAAACATTATTTTGCAATTCCCGCGATTCCGGGATTTCTAGTTTCGTTTTTTTTCTTTTCTTGAGCTTTAACTGCTAAAAATTTCTTTTAGAGGCATTGTGTTTTATTTAGGTTAATAATGCGTAAGATAGCTAACAATATCAAGTTATAGAGGGACAACATAGAATTAAATATTTACATACTAAAATAACTAAAACTTAACAATGTACATATTTACAGTTCAATAACTTCCATATCATATCACAATATTAGAAATAATGAAAACAAACGATGTTAAAACGTCGAGATAGTGATCTCAACTTTATTCTCAACCCATGTACCAACACTTCCCACAGTGTCCAACGGTCATTTTTTGTATGTCCTTTATCGCCGAGTGTTTTCATTTGTTTCATCTCATTTTGTAATTCAAGTAAAGCTAAGTCAAATACTTTTATGAAATTTACAATGATACTTTACAAGTATTCAGTTTAATTCTTAGATTTATTCTCTACACTTTCTTATCCTCTACACTTTCTTATTATTATATGCAACTTTTTGCAAAGGAACTATATTCAACACCATCACTATTCAAAACAGGCCTAGTTTTGTTAGCAGTCTTGTAGTAGGAACATAAAAACTGGTGTTTGAAATTGATAAATATTTTTATATAATTCTATTTAAAACTAAATTATTACGAAACGTTTTTACATTTATAAAAAAACAAAAAAAAAAAAATTTATGTGTTTTTTTTTGTTGTACATTTTGAAATTTACAATAATTTTTACTACTTTTTATGTAGGCCTAAAGTTGAACTTTTTCCTTTCGTTACTGGACATGCTAATAACTAATAAATGTTTCTTGATCTAATAAATTTGTTAATTTTACTTCACTAATTTTTTTTACTTGCATGTATGAATTATTTGGACCTTTATCTACAAAAAAGTTGTGTAACACTTTTGAATTGGTTTAGAATAAACTTATAAAAACATGATTGAAATACAAAAACTTGGACGATTTTTAACAAATGTGAAGTTTACGGCCATTTTGTGAGCTTACCGTTAGAGATACGGAAAGAAATCAAGAATACAATTTTGTTGAAAATCAAATTTGCTATTGGCAAAATGTCATTAGTTTTTAAATTCGACTTACGGTTAAGCCACAAACTGGCTTTGGAAAAAAGCTTACACTGATAGAAACAGTGAAACCGCTATTTTTATTTTATTTAAGGGGTTAAAAATGAAAAATGAAAAAAAAACTTATATATACATGGCTCGGCCTAGGAATAAGGAACATTCATGCAAAAATCATCAAAATTGGTCAAGGCGTTTTTCCGTAATCGTGAGACAGACACACAGACACATAGACGAAATGCCGAACGGTCGAGTTAAAACGGAGACCTCGCTTTGATCGGTCAATTAACCTAAATAAAATACCATGCCTCTAAAAGAAAATCTTTAGCAGTTAAAGCTCAAGAAAAGAAATAAAAACGAGAACTAGAAATCCCGGAATCGCGGGAATTGTAAATAATGTTTCACTGGCTAAATCTTGTGCTTACTTCCTTACTGGCACACTATTTTTAACTTAAGCTCAAAACCACATTTGTTATTTCAACGAGCGAGGTCTACTGTTCACAGAACTACTAGTATTATACAATGTGTTCCAAAATAAAACATCCTCTATTTCTGCCAAGAAGTAAATGGTAGCCAATTCGAGAACTTAATCAGAGCTAAAAAAACAATGTAAGGCTCATAGAATTTTACCAACATAGAGCAGTTTGTAATGTAATAAAAACAACCCTAGTTTGTAGGTTAACATTCACAATTCGATTGGTCGTTATATGTTGGGTAGGATGAACTTAGGTACCTCTAGTTTGCGCCATTATTCTTATTTTTAAAAGACCTTTAAAATGAGGTATCACTCAATAGGGGTTGTTATTTAAAATTCTTGACTAATGGGTTGAAAGTTTTGATACTTCAAAAAAGTCCTCCTTTGGTTATATAAACTTTCTTCAAAGTAAATCTGTCTATTTCCATTAATAAACAAAATAATAAGGAGGCACTTTTGGGACACATGGCATATGATAACAGATAAAGCAATTCGTTACTGCCAATTGAAGTAAATTTGCACCAAAATTAATTGTTTTGTTTACGATTTAAACTTTTTTATTAGGCGCTTTTTTTTAACAAACAGGTGCCGTAATGATTTATGTTATGTTTTCTCTTTATCTTTTACCCCTGCACATTGTACAAATATTTACCCTGATTGGTCCAGAATCTGTTATAGTATAATTGTACAGTGTGCTTTCTAGATCTGCAGCTACTTCGGGCCACACTTTTGACTTAACAGGTTCTGTGAAAGCTAGTTCGAAAGACAATTAATTTATCTTTGTCATGATGTACTAGTAACCATTGTTCACTTTTGAATACGGTATTAGTATTTACTTCAAATCAGATTATAAAAGTCTTTCACTTTTTTTAGACAATTTATTCCCCCCGGAATTTTGCTCACGTCCATGTGTAATTGGCCATCTTACTTCCATCGTATGATTGAAAAAAAGTTCGATAGGTGCTTTATAATATTATAGCACCGTTCCCCCAAAATCAGCAAACAATATCAAACTGAGTATAAACCTTGGAATGTGTAGTTTGCAGAGTCGACCATAGATTTACTCTAATTATGCTAAAAGTGTTATAAAAATATCCAAATTTATATCAGTTATCAACTCTTTGCCCGGAATGTCAGTCATTATGACCACTAACTTTCATTTTATACACTTCGGTATTAAGTAAAAAAAATTCGAAATTTTATACATGCATCAATATGCGAAATTAAAAAATTACATTGGTCTGTAAAGGTGTATATATACACTTGTTTGTAAGCAAGTCAATAAATGCAAATGCTTAATCTCCCCATTTGTCGCTTGTTAACATAATGCAGCTATTTTCAGCTCTCTGTTATAAATGGACGTTATAAGAGATTAGATATTTATTTTGCAAGACATTTTATGTATTCAATAAGCGTAATTGAAATATAAATGGTTTACTTTTCTTATTTATTATTTAGTCTAGGAGGTAAACCTAATCCATAAATAATTCTAAGGTGGTGACCATCTAGTAAATAGTCTTAATTAAATCAGTAGTTGTAAAGTATTTATTGAGAATGTGTGGGTCTAAGTTGATTTAATCCAACGGAATTTTCAAATTATCAATGAGAGAGAAGAGTCACTAATTTGATGAAATCCGGCTTTAGGTTCGGAAGAGTTTCTGGAACCAACAGACATAAGTACATAGGCCCGTTCCTTTCATGTTTATAGTACGTTTAATTTAAATTAATTAAATTTAATTAATTTGTCTACTTATGAATTATGTGAAGTACAGTGGGCTCATATTATTTTGATTTAGGAGTGCATCATGACCTGAGATTAATTTAGCACTTCTAGAAAAGTCACTTATTTATACAGTCTCAATTATAGTTTAATTAATTAACATGCTTTAGGTTTTGAATTTAATTTAATTGAAATACATTAAATTGAATTTACTCACTAGCCCATGAATAGTGACTCTTCTATTTAATCTGTTTAAAATTTAAGTAAATAAGTGCTATATGTGTAAAAAATATCTATGGGATAGTTCATTTATGTGAAATTGAAATAGGTAATATTGAGGATATAAATTCCTGTCTTGAGATAAGAAAGAAG
>JAGFPH010000691.1:145746-229286 GCA_018207615.1 Philaenus spumarius
TTGAAAATATTTAAACATTTTCCCACAGTGTATATGATAAAAAGAACCTGCGGGCAAATGATCTCAATTGGATATAATAATTATAATGCAAATCTCATTTCACCTATACTATAAGCAGTATACCTGAATAAAATAGGTAATGTTGTCAGTCAGGTTCTTTTAGTTTTTAATTACAAAAAACGCAGCATAAATAAACTACGGTACACACATTGTTGAAGTACAAGTTAGTTAATTTCACCAGGGTACCAGGGTACTGGTGAAGGACAGTTAAGTTTATGGTCAACTATAAATCTGTCGTAGAAGACACTATGCAATAAATTGTCGTTCTAACCAATTCAGGGCTGAGAGCAAAAACACTTACTTCATATAGAATTGTTTTTCAGTTGAATTTATGTATGCCCACTTTTAAAACTCAATTGTTTTTCTTTTTTACATAAATGATGAAAATACTGACGAATTATATATTTTTGTCAGGTATTTATTTTACATGCCAGTTGCACCTACCTTAATGCACTACATCGTAATAATAAATTTAGTGTAGGAAAACTTGTACGATGTTAATAATACCCGAGAAGTACGATTTAGCATCAAATTTCTAACGTTTCAAAAGTTTAATTACATGACAAAACTAACAACAACGCATTGACACCTCAATACTTAAAAACTTTATATTTATTATAATAAAACCAAGCACGGAATCAACTATATATCGATTAAAAAGGTGGCGGGTTTCAAAACCCGAACCAGCTACCTCCGTATGAATATAAATATGTTATTATCTCCTTTGACCACACTTTGGATTCTCTATAGTTTTCCTATAAGTATATGAGTAAATTAGTATTTTTCGAAATTTAAGTTTCAATATTTTAATAAATGGAATAGGGACGTCTTTTTTATAGAAAGGACATTTATAATTACTTTTAACAAAAGTCTCAAACTTATATATATATATATATATATAAACCACTTAATTATATTAGTAGGCCTAACTATAAAACGATTTTTCAGCATTTTGCTTCACCAAAAATTCTCAAATAATAACTTTGACATTCTTAAACCGTTTCAGAATTTTACTTTACGAGTTTAACATTTTTACTTTTTATATAATTAAACTTATTTTCATTAAAAGTCACATTAAAACATGTTTTCAGTTTACATATTTAAAATTTAAAATCGATAATTATTATTTTTAAATATTATTACTTAAGGTAAAATAAATTACATTTAAAACAGGTGAAATAACATATTCATGTATTCAAATTTTTGTTCTTTATATCAATTAATATTATTCTTGCAACTTCTTGCAACTTCTTGCAAGTATAATTCATAAACTTAAAATAACATTTAAAATAACTGAGACTTGAAATGTATTCTACCAGAGAGGTAACCTACATTAATTTTGTTAAAAGTGTAATAACCGTCAAAGCAATATGATAAAAAGTTAACTACAGTGTTGATCAAGCACATTTTTAATTTTGCAATCAAATCAGCCACCAACATTTACTGTGACTTTATAATTATTAGAAGAATTTGATCCACGTAACTGTTTACACATTACGTTGCTCTAATTTTATTTATATATATATTAAAAAAAGTCACTATAAAGTTAGTACTAAACATTATAAACTTGAGTTGAGAAAGCCTTTTTGTTATTTTTTAGTCTACCAGGGACTTTAATAAATAATTTTTATTTAGGAGACTTCTCGATTATTTGTATTAGTATAAATAAATTTAATATCTTGATGAAAATTGCTTTAGTATAACTTTTTAAATAACTTTTTATTTTAGAAAAAATGTCTTATATTTTATTAGCACTATACCATTATTTGTAAAATTGTTATAGTCTGTGAAATAAACCAAAATTAAGATCCCATGTTTCATAAATATTTCATTGTGATATGTGTGTAAATCAAAATGTTCTGCAGTTTAAAATTATACGTAATGATTTATGTTATTTTATTTTAAGCGCTTTATTCGTTAAATAATCTTTTTCCAATTTTAAAAAATAACGTAATTTTTAAATATTCGCAGTCGAGGTACAGCATTTTGTATATTTTTTTATTATTCATCGTTTGCTCCACCGCACCGGGTGTATTGAATAATTTGTTAAAATATTTCAGAATGACACACTGATCTAGGGAAATCCTACTGTGGCAGTCTTCTTGAAATACAATCCTACTGACCCTTAAAAAAACGAGCTACGTTTTTCCATTTAGGTTGCTGAACAATTCTACAAAAGATATAATATTAAAAATATTGATTTCTTATTGCAGCAGCATACAACAGGCTGCAAAAATGTATTATGTTTATTAACTAGAAGGTGTTATTAAATCACGATTTCTAACAATAGGTCTAGTTGCACTATTAAAGTACTAATACATTATCAGAATGCTATAAATTATTCGATATTAAGTATTTAATATAGAAAATAAAACTATTAAAAGAATAATTGGATTAGATTTTCTAAAGTATTACCTACATAATATATTTAGCATTTTGCAAATATCTTCGTATTAAAAATACAATTTCATCACTTATCCTCAATAGAATCAACATTAACTTCGTCATTATTTAAAATAATTTTTGTATAGCTATATCATAACATACTTGGACAGGTTTTTTATTTTTTTTTAATTCATAGGTAAAAACTTACTAAGATATTTCGGCACACTTAAGGCACTCAGTAGAACTACATGTTTTATATTAACAATAATTAATTTTGTTGTTGTCTTATAAAACAATAAAACTAAAAGGTCATAATGTTGGCATATACATATATCTAGTTCTTTCAAAACATGCCAAGTCAACTTTATGGTGATACATTAACTTGTCAGGGGAGTTCAGAAAATTTTACAAGACAACAAATACGTTAGTTGATTTAAATATACGTATATTTTTAATAAATCATATTAAACATCAAATTGTAACAACTAGGTATTTCGGCGCTTGCTTATTTATTAAAATTTTTATTTTGTAATATAAATTTAACAAAACGAAATCGTAAGTTTTGTAATTCTGCGATTTAGGTTATTCTTGTCAATCTTTGAAATGCTTACAGATAAAATTTTGGCTCGAAAGATTACTAATTTTCCGTAGTTACACGTTGTTGTTATTTTAAAAACCATTGTATAAATACAGCGTAGTTTTCATACAGTTTACTAATGTTAAATCTTTAAGTTAAAAGATGAACCTTGAATGCTTTTGTTTGAAGGATTTTCTTTATTTATTCCTATAAACAGTTTTGATCGGCCCATAAAGTTTTATGAAGAATCGATTACCTTAGGTGCAATACGATTATGTACTAGAAGTTTATTGTATTTAGGAGACTTTGTAACTGGAAATGTTTTAAAAATAATGCTGTATACCTATTTCCTGACTAACCGTTAAAATCTAATTTTATATATTATAAGATAATGATCGATTTTAAATAAAGTACAAGCATTAAAAACGAAATTAGTAGATTTATTGACTAACGTAGACACGGAAGGTGTTTGTGTATTTTTTTGTTAGTAATTTATTTAAAGCTCAAAACTATAAGCAGATATATTAATAAAGTGTTGAGACATGATATAATGTATGTTGTTTATATATAACACAAATATGTTTAAATGCCTACGCCTATTTTGTCTGTAATCATAAGTGCATAAGCAAGAAGGAATTCATAAGATTTTGAGCTAAATCAATAACTTAAAAAATACTCAACAAATTTTTAAAATTTTAATACATCATACAGGTAGATGAAGTTAGTTTAAACGGATTTTCGGATTGAATATACCAAATATATCGTTTTACCTTTCTATAACCTAAAATTTAATATATACTTATGACACAATCTTCACTAATAAACTGTATTACATAGATTAGAATGATTTAGTTTTTAATTAGTTATATGAAACTTATAAAGATAACCTATTTAACTTCTTATTAAAGTTTTATTGTTGTTTGAACTCATCGAATTTATTGTGTAAAACTGCACAAGAAATATAGTTACGAATAAACCAATAATATTAATGTATTTCCACAGGTTTTATTTCTTCTATAAACTTGTATTCATAAACGTAATAATTTAAATTTCCTCGGTTCTGTATATGGCAATCTGTAAAGAAATTACAATTCTTTTGTTAAGGCAGTAAGAAACTAAGTCACACCACATGGAGTCCAAACAAGGATAATCAAAATACGAAATAGATGTTTATATTCTATAACTGCAAATTTGTTATTAATGACATTCTTTTATCAATTATTTTAAAGAAAAATGTAAGCTTTGGACTACATTTGCAAATATTGCAATACACTCGAAACTCATATTATTCATGCACTTTGACTAATGTGAAATTCAGTAAAAAACTTAGATTTTAAATTGATATAATTTCTTTTAGAAAAACATAAGCCTGAGTTAATGTAAAAGCCATCTATACTGGGGATAAGGGATTTGAAAATAAATTGGTTGCGAAGCTTACACAAGTCACGTAAAGGTTTACCATCTACCTAACCTTTGCAAAGTATCTAATTTACAATTTGAGTTTAACCACTTACTTATCCTACGCACTCTTTAACTAATGCAGGATATAAGTCAAAGCTGCTCATTTGGATACGAGAAGAACAATTTATAAGAATATAATTTAACCGGAAGTGTCATACCTAGCTGAAACACGTATATGTTCAGCTGTCAAATCCAACGCATCACTCGCCATTGATACACAAACAATACTGAGAAATACATATGAAAAATCTACGAATGTTAGGAATGTATCCCCATCATGCCAAGCAGTAAAGATACCATGAAATATTAAAGGCAAGGTTTTGGGTAGTTTGACCGTTGTGAATGGTAAAATTGCACAAATTTAGTTTAAAAGAACAGATTTCATAAGACCACTAAAGTGATAAATTCAGAAATTTAACTGACACATAAGTATTTTAGGTATTCGGTAATGCCAGACAGTTTCTGAAGATGTAACATAATATTTTATACTACTAGTTTAAAGAAGTGCAAAGGTTGGATGACATGAAGTTCTTTTTGAAATAGGCAATTATTTAAGTGCATAATACAATAGTTTTCTAACATGTTAGTGCTGATCAAAATATAACTATAATTTTAAAACAATTTACTGCCAGTATAAAGTGGCACTTCAATACATTTAAACTAAATAAATGCTTACAAACAGGTGTATTTTTTCCAAATTGCATTTCATATACAGAAGTTAAATTAAATACTAAATACACATAATGTATAATATAATAATTATGTATAACATAATGTATAACACTATTAGTTAAATGGGACGTAAGAATAGAATCACATTTTAAAAGCTCAAGCTAAGGGGGTGTGATCCAATATTCTTAAAGATAAATTATATTACCAATCTTTTATCTTTCAAACCAAAATAATATTTAATTATTTCTGCGTTCCTTTGGCAATTTCTTTCTATCTCTTTGTAACTAATTAATTATTATAATCATAATAATAATATAATATAATAATTATTATTATCGTTCTGCAGATGGTGGAATACATTTTTAATCCAGTACATATTATTAATAACTAACAGCTTTATTTCAAACTATAATTTACTGTTTCAAAAATTATTATATTTTTTTATACATCAAACGCTTTCAAACAGAACTGGTATTCCACAGTAATATTTGATTCGGCTAGTGAAATTTCCCTTTTTCTTCTTTATATTTCAAATTATTTTAATTTGTGCCTAAATGCGTTTAATATTAATTGAATTTGAAAAGTTGGGCATGCAAAATTTATGGCATTCAGTAATATACAATATGACAAACCCACTGCAATATATTTATTATCACTTTTAAATAGTTTTGTAAGTAATTTCAGTAATGCACCAGTATGCACAAATAAGCTTATATACTTTTGCTCAAAACAAATTTCACACAAATTTATACAGTAGTAGCATTTTAAATAAAGCAACTTAATCATTTTGTCTGTTTTATTACAACAAAAAACAAGAAGTTTAGCTTTAAATTAATTCTTAAAATTTTGTTATATTTATATATTATTAATATTTACAAAAAATAAATTTAAGCAATTTAAACTAAACAGATTTCAATTAGTGTGAAAGGAAGTAATCAAATCAATACCATTTAAAAACATCTAAAAAATTATAATTAAATCATATTAAACATAAAACCTTAATTTATATTATACAATTTGAACAATACAGAAAATAAATAAACAAAATAAATTTCAACAAAGCAACTACAGTTTAAAGTTCAGATGTAAGCTTAGCGCATGTGCCTTACAAAGATTTTACTGCACTTAGCAGACCTATATTAACGGCATCTTTAAGTAGAGCTTAGAACAGAATACAGGGGATAAAAATGACTGTGGCTTACAACGTAGTAGCTAAGCCTTTATAGTCTATGTTTTGAGCCACCAGACTTTTCTAAACACCATTTGGTTCAGCATTAATCTGAATTGTCTTTAGGGCCATATTCGTTCGCGTCGTCGTCTGTCAGAACCAAAGCTAGGTAATTTGTTAAGTATTTATTCAGATACAATCTATAAATATTTTATTTTTTTATATAAATCTTTAAAAAAATTAAACACTTTAAAAGATTTATTTTTTAAGAAATTTATTTTAAGATCAAAGTAAAATAAAAAACACTATTAGATACCAAAAAAATGGCTACTGATTTTATCTTAGGACTATTTACGGTAGAACAAATGTCCTTCAACTTGCTTTATTTTAAGTACTCTACATCAAAGGATTTTAAACAAGTTACCGATAATATTTATAAAAACGTTTTAGCCTATCGATAAGTATTTGTTATGAATATCCACTGTTTCCCATTAATAATTTTATGAAAATAACACATGAATGTGAAATATTGAAGAAAAAGTATCTAAATAACTTTTTGTGTTCGTCTAACTTTTCCAAAGAAAGAAAAGCTTTTTAACATCGTACAACTATAATGAGTAACTAATAAATGAAAACCTAGAGTTTATCATTTAAGTATATACCTACTAATATGCCTATAGCTTCCATACAATACAACACAAAATCAACGAATATATTTAAAATTATATGTATTACCTGGTGTTGCACCGGATATTTTCAACATAATAAAATTTTTATACTTATTTTTAGTAGTTTTACAAAAATTTCAAAATAATTTTGTTCTAAAATCATTAATGCACTCTATGCAAGTATTCAATAGTGTATTGGTAGACATTTTCTATGCATTAATTAAGTAACAAATGTGCGAAATTAGCGAACTCTAGCTTTCTGAAAATTATAAATTGGTATTAGTGGTATAATGTATGTATTTCTCTTTATCATTTAGAAGCAATAAAATAAAATGTGAAACTGTTGACCATCTTTATTTAAATAGTTACTTTAAATATAAATGCGTATAGGCCTATATCCAGCTTCGTTAATGAATGAGAAAGCTTAAGAGTTAAAACATTTATTTTGTTGAACAAGGTTTATACCAATCAGACATAATTGTTAGAACAATATCATTAAATTATATTTCACTTAGCAGACAAAGCTAATTTGCTAAATCATGTTTAACTTTTTTTTAATTTAGTAGAAACTCTGTTTGTTCTATAGTGGTAGCTTTTAACATGGCTTGCGTTGGATCCAAAAGTAATCAAAACGTAAGTATTATAAAAATGTCGCATATTACTCAATAATAAAATCAGCCGATTTCAGGTCTGTAGGCGGTGGAAAGTTTAACAGTTTATTTATATATTGTGTTGATAGTAGTGTGTGATATTACCCAGGCAGATAATCGAAGTAATGGAAATATGATCGATTTTACTTATTACGTTAATGCTTGAGACAAATAAGTATATAGAAATGAAGTAGTTACCACATTTTCATCCCTTAAGCCTCGTCCAGACTTGCAGACTGTGTATGCAAACAATCGGCCGACTGTCTGCCGACACAGTTTGTGATTCGAGTCTCCGTCTTGTTTCGCGTCCACACTAGAAAGTCAGTGTTTGACGACATGGTGACTAAAGAGGACGTGGTTTTAGCTTGTGTGTGCTTTATCTTTCTAAATCATGTGGCTGATTTACCAAGGAAGAGGCGATATTATGTAGTTATTATTTAATAGTAGTATTAAATTTTATCGATATTATGTTCATACATTTTTTCGTGTCATACAACTTATTTCAGATGCTACAATCAATGTTGTACTTGTCAAGAAAACTAATCATCGATTTAAGAAAGATTTTATAACAATTTACAAAACAGGTAAAATTTATGTTCAGTTGTAGTTGGATAACTTTTCTTTGCATAATATTTTTTAAATATAAAAATAATTGTTTGCTGTTTTAAGTATATTGGGAAAATCAATGTACAAAATAATAGTTGTTAAAGTATTAATTATATCAATTTTGAACACTTTTTAACAAGCAGGATACAGTTGCATCTATGTCATATCTATTTTATAATCTGGAATAGATACATCCCACAACAATGGACTCGAATGTTTGTTTCATCGTCGACTCTTGATTCCACGTGGTCATTTTAACTAATAAAAACGAAAAAATACACTAAAAATATTTCAGTGGGAATAAATCACCAGTAAACAGATCACTATGCACACGATCTGACTCTCTACTAACAACTAGAAGCAGAGGGTTTGAGGGTTGCATTAAGGCCACACTATACTACGGGTCGGAATGCCCCCTCCACTTAGGAAATACTAAAACACAATGTGTACCATTAAGCTACAGAATATTATTACATATAAATTTGTATTTACAAATTTATTAAATCAAAATACACGCATATATGAGTCACTTATTTAAGTTAAAATAAAATTATATACGTTCTTTACAAAAGTAAAAAATGTTTAAAAAAAGTAATATCACTTTACAGTATAAAGTATTTTGCACATAAGAATTTCGATAGTCGGCCGACAGTCTGCGTGTTTCCCGTTCGTTTGGAAAACAGAAAACATTGTCTTTTGTCTCCAGAAACACACAGACTGTCGGCGAACAGTCTCCGGAGACAAGAGAAAACACCGGAGAGACAGTCGGCCGACAATGTTTCCGCAGACAAGTCTGCAAGTGTGGACGGGGCTTTAGACGTAGCCTAAGTTATATGTATAGATAATTGTCAAAGTGGTGGCTTCCAATTGTGCTGATTAAAGAATTTCAAGTAAAGTTGTATATTTCTTATAATGTCTTTAAACGCACCATCCCCACACTACCCACAAGTGGTTGGTTGTAGTTGATTTACTTGAATGATAATTTTAGTCAGCCTAAGCATAGGAATTAGAATAAGTAGTTTTAGAGAATATAATAAGTAGTTTATTTAATGTTTTTATACTTTATCACAAATAGTTTCTAACAATGTGTTGCAGTTTCTTCCCCCATAGCTTTACATGCATATTTCCTTACATAAATGTGGATTTTCAGGAAGTTTTTTTTAAATACATTAAAATTTTGTATTTACCCTTGTATTCTCATTTTTTTATTTTTTTATTTAATCTAGCGTTATCATTTTAATTGTTTCAGATATTGTTATAAGTTTAGCTGATATTAACGTTAGCTTATAAAAACTGTATTTATGTTAGCTTTGTTTACTAGTGTAAATTTATACCTTCAAAACATTGCATTTTTACGCAATAAGCTTCATAAATTTCATCGTTTTTGCTTATGTACTGAGTACGCGTAATATTAAATACACAAATACAGCTGATATTACAATCTAGTTTGTATTTTATAGTACATTTCTATATAAAATTACTAACTTCAAGAACATTTCTTGAAGGCAAACCAGAAACTCAATAATTATTTAAATTTATTGGTTTAAATTTATTTATTTAAATTTGTTAATTATTTGATACCACATCATCCACCACCCATGACTGAAACTGATGATACTTATCAGCGTTCCATAACACATCGATGAGTTTGTTTCATTTTACAAGACACATATAAAGTCACTTTTCATTACATCATTTTTTGAGGAAGTTTATATGAAACGAGGTAACTCTAACCATCAATTAGATGCACATTTTTACGAAAGGTAAATTACGCTGAGAGACTTACAAATAACGAACACTGGTTGTATATGCTATTCAGATAAATCTTGCTTTGGGCACAGACTATTTTTAGTAATTCTATAGTCTGTGCTTTGGGTTTACTCTGACAGTATTTAAATAAGAGCTTGGAAACGTCCGGAAAAAGACAAAACTTGAGAACCTTAAAATATTCCATTGCATCCTGGTTGAAGGAAAACTGACCCTTTTAATTCCGAACGGGTTCATAAATGAAATAATGTACCGATAAACCATTTTAGACCCTGTGATGCGACATGAGGTTCTCATGTCCGTATTATGCACGGCAACGCTACTGAATAAAATGCAGATGTATTTGTCGACTATCTTGGTACAAAAGGTTTAAAGTTTTGCAATTACCAGCACAACCATCAGATCTAAATCCAATTGAAAATATGAGCAACGTACTTCAAATAAGGCCCATCCCTGAAACGGGTCATACCCACGTTGCAGACTTTTGTGAGCTACTCCTACAGCAACGGTAATCCACCGCAACACAATGTAGACCAACGATCACATTATCCAAGACATGAAGGAAAGGATCGTAAAGTTTTGTCAGTTAATTAATTATGCTTCTATAAAACATACACTGAAATAAATATTTAATTGTTTTTGTAAACACTTCAGATTACCTTAACATGAAATATATAATTTTACTGCCAGTTTTAGTGTTTCAATGGAAAATTACTGTTTTAATTTTAGGAGTTTAATTAACTTGTACTCAAAACATTTTTAAATACAAACATAACTAAGCGTGCATATATTTAAATTGTTTTTATTTATTTTAAATTTAATTAAAATACACTCATGTAAAGAACATGAGGATTTGTATAATTTTTATGTAAATAAAATATTCACAGACTACAAGGTACACCCAGAAGTTAAGAAATTAAGATGTGCATAATTCAAATTGTTATCAAATTAATAAGTGTATTATTTGTATCTCATATTATAATAGTTTACTGAATAGTGAAACAGTTTGACTATTGCGTTTTATTTACATTTAATACATAACCTGAAGTAAAGGGACAAGTTACATTTAAAAATGAATACGATTATACTGAACATTTACATTTATCAGTATTTACAGGCTGTTACATTTATCTGCAAAGAATTGTTACTCTTACTGACACGTTTCATTAAGGTACGTCTAGAGTGAGTTAGGTGTGGAAATATTTGGTTTTAAAAGACCGCCATTCCATAAATTCCGGTGATATTCAATCGTGAAAATTCCAAGCATTCCCAAACTCACAGATCTTTCATTGTAAAAGCGTGGGATTTCTGAAATACCAACGAGTCTAGATTTATTTGATTTGTATCGTTGTAACTAAAACCAACTTTTTCACACCTATGTCAAGCATATTGTATCCTTAAACTTCTACTAAATATTGATAGTATAAAACATCATTTTAATAACATACAAGTTGTATACCTTTGAATAAGATACAATATATGATTTAATTAAATTTGAAAACGGTACCTAAATGCTGCCACGCTTCATATAAATATTATTTTCAATTTGGAGATTAGGTTTTGTTGATATTTACTTAAATTTGTATTAATAGTTGAATCCCACTAGAATATATAAATTGTTCTTTCGTGTCAGGTACTAGGTTTTATAATTACATACGTAATACAATACCATTAATTTAATTCATACATCTTACAAATACACATAAAAACGATTACACTAATAATGAATTCTTTATAAACACACACATACACACTAATAATAACACTTACATTTATTTATTTTTTTTACATTAATCATATTTCAGAGCTTTTAACATTCTAACAAATTTGATACTATGATTTAAAATTACTTCTTTTTTAAACTTCCATATAATACTATTAAAACGTTAATTTAGTATATTTGAGTCTAGATAGTGATATATTGTATCTATAGTTCTCATAATAATTAAATAAATATATAAAATCAACCTTTTGTATCCTAAGGTTGTTAAGTATAGGGAGACCTTGGCAGTATTAACTTTTAATCATGAATATTGTGCTGTACCACTCCTGGCCCTTATCAGGTTTAAATTAACTATACATATATATTATTAAAACTGAAAGGGACCAGTTAAACGAATTATTAAAAGCTTATTAATTAATAGGGCAAATAAAACAAATACATAAATAAATAACGAAAGTTAATTACCTTCTTAGTTTTTCAGAACAATAGTTTAAAATTCCGTTTGACAGAAAAACAAATGTATAAACAGTATCGGCTTAACAACTTATAGAAGGTTAAATAAAGAAAAGATAAATCAAATTAAGATATTCAAATTATACATTAAACATAAATTTATAAGTTCAAAATATAAGTTTACATAAGTTTATTTATATTTTAATTTACCGATGTTTTATACAGACTACACATAATATATATGAAAGTTACTTTTATATGATTAATTTAAATTTAATAAAGTTTACGTTTATGTAAGTTTTAGAAATATAAACAAAAATAATAATCAAATAAATAAAACAACTCTTAATAAATACAAAAAAAATATTTTATATGAAATTTACAGCAAAAATGTTTTTAATATGTGCATTTCAAAAATGTTGTCCCTTAGAGACTGCGAACAGAAAAATGCATGCAACGCCAAAAATAATCACTTTATTAAATTCACTGGTAACTGTTAAATTCAGTTTTTTGTTAACACTTTTGATATTTTAAAAGATAAATTTCCTTAAAGTAAATGACAATCATTTTTACATAAAATGAAGTATTAATCAATCTTGTTCATTCTTGTTCAATAAACAAAATATTTTAAAGTTTGTAATTATTGATAAGAATTTATAGTTTTTTTCTTCTAATTTTTAACTATAACATTTTGATGAATTTGTTTGTAATATTTGTAGTTGTGCAAGAATTGAGCCTGTTTGTTGAACCAGACTAAATCTTGTTAATACAGCTTAGAATTTAGGCTGTAACTGACTATCCAGTCTACTAAGAGAAGATTGTTTTTGAGACAAGGCATTCCAGCTTGAATAGATAACGAAGTTACATAATCACTGAATTTACTATTTTACGTTACTTAATTTGTAACAATTTTGACATTTAAAAGCCTAAAAAATAGTGAATTAATTTGATTTAATAAAGCTAATAACACAAACATAGGTTAACTTGTACCACAGCTAATACCTTAAACATTCTTATATATTTTTTATTTTTTTAACAACTGTAACAATATATACCCTAGGTGTTTCTCGTAAGAGTCTACGATGGCCTAACTGAGCTCATCCGAATAAGCTTCAGCTCCTTTAGGTCCTGGACCTTACATATTAAGAGTCTATTCTTCATTCCGAGATCATGTCATAATATAACTCATTTAATGTCTTATTTAGAAGATGGAACTAATTTCTTAAGATTCATACAAAGTTCGAAAAACTACATTACAAGGAAAACTAAACCTTTAAGATAGGTTTATGAGCATTTATACATTATTTTGGTATTAAACTTTAAAATTAAACTTCCAATTGTTGCTTTTGTATGAAATATATTGTACTTTTAAAGTTTCAACTACCTTACCTTGTTATTTCTCTACGACTGAACACTATTTAATATCTTAATACATTTTAGTACAAATCTTCTAGTTTCACATGAAACTAGACCAAATTTAAAAACTATAACATAATATATATATTATATTATAATGTATTTGCATTAATATTAATATAAAAGAACACAAAATAATTGATTCTATCGAAAAAACATAGATATTATGAACAAAATGTATATAAATTAATTTGATACTACTATTACTTATTGGTTGAAGATTAAAAAAATTATCATAAAATATTATCAGAAAAAAAAGTAATAACCCGACAATTTTTCAACGGTTCTTGTTTTATAAGATATTTGCCGGTAATGACAGAAGTTTTTATAAAGAAAAACGCATTTTGACTTTCTATAAAATTCTAAATAAAAGTCTTATAAACTATATTCAAAACTGTAAAAGATTACTTTTAATTAAATTCAGAAAATAATGTATTTTTGTAGACTGAAGTTTTTAGTATAATACAATTTATTTGTTGTTTACCATTAATTCAATACATTTGTTACTTAACGAATTCCTTATTAATTTTATGTTAATATATTCTGTAATTAAAAATTCTACAACTTTAACACCATTATAGAATATTTATGGTTTTTAATTTCTAATAGGTAGTGAAGAATTACCATACGACCTTATATTATTAGCAATTAAAATACATTTACATTATAAACTGAATTAAAGTACAAATCAAGGTATTACGTTTATTTTTCCGAGTGTTTACGTTTTCCTTTTAATATTTGTCTTTTATAATCAAAAGGTACATCAAAATGTATTTTCTATGTATTATGATATTTTATATGGTGGTACCTTTTAAAAGAAATATGCAAATATTTCTACAACACTTGAAGTTTACCAGTTATTCTTATAACTAAAGCCCACTGTAGGAAATATATATTTTAATTTCTTAAATCTTTTTGAACTCTTTACTATTATTTATTTATGAAACTTTTTTAATTGTGTAATTAATTATTAGCAAGTTTTAAAGTTTATATTGAGCAAATACATTCTCCTATCTAATAATTACAGTCGTAAACTAAAATAAAAACGTGTCATGACAACCACAAGGGTGATAAGCTTAAAGTCGTGGAAGGCTATGTATTTTATAATGGCATGCTATGTTTTTATAGTGAATTTCTTGTATTTTTATAACCTTCACTGTGCATTGCTTTTGTCTTGAATAGTTCATAATAATTAAGATAACCCAGATTTAGTTTCTTCCTGTAGCATTAAGTAAACTGATCAAGAAATCAAACATATAAAATTGTATAAATTGTAACTAAATATGTATCGTACATAATCACAGGAAAAAACTATTAATTACTTAATTGTCGGCCAAACGGTCATTTCATAAAAAATATCACATATATTTACAGCTTTTAAAGTTTAATAACATATTGTAGATATAAAATATTACATATATTTGTAACTGGAAACGGTATTTCTCATAATATTATATGCATAACCAATAATTAATGTTTTGGAATACATTAATAATTTAATACTTAATTTTACCAAGAAGCTAACTATGTATATTGAACTTTATATAATAAAATATAAACATTTATAAAATTAACGAATTACGAGTAAAATATTTGAGTTGTCTCCTAATATAACAATTATACCTGCAAAACTAACTTTCATTATTTGTCTTACTAGATTTATACAGTTATATATAAAAAGTCAGTGAGAGTTAGGTAAAATGTTTTTAAATAAGTTAAAAATATTTTTTTTTTGAAATTGTATAGTGTTATGTTTATTTTATAATTAGAGACAAAATATATAGTATATGTAAATCAATTTATTATTTAACTTGCATGTTTATAGAACTAGAAATAAGCATACCAATAGATAAAACATTATTTAAAATACATATATTTAAAACAAATTTCCTCTTTATTATGTATAAATTGTTGAATATAAAATTGTACTTCATTTTATTTTGAAATATATAATTAATTGCCCATGTATATACCATTTAAAAGTTTAAACTGATATTAACAGATTCTTGGAAAATATTATGTTTCTGTTAATTAAGGGTTTTCATATAAGATCAAAGTTATTTTATATTAACAATGTGATACATTGTGACATATATATATATATATATATATATTAACAATGTGAGAGAACAATTTTTAGTGATGTACTTTTGTGTCTCACATTGTTTCATTATACAATACTTGTAGGAAAATTAAATAGTTTTTATTTAATATTACACAATACATTATTACACAGAAAGATTATTTTATTAGTCAGTGCATTTTTTATCAAATGGCCAACATATTAAAAAACGAAAAAAGAAGCATTTCGTAAAACTGTTCATAATTCTGTAATACAGAATGATTTTTCTTTAGATTTAGAAAGATAAATGTCAGTTACACCAGTTAACAGTTTAATTTCAATAATACAAAACAAATAATATAAAATTATATAAAATATTAGATATACAAACTCAATGGGTCATTGTAAAATACATATTTAATCATAAAAATATAATTTATAAATGCCATTTAATTGTGTTTTACTGTCACCAGTTAAGTACTTCTTAATTTTAAACACTTTTAAAATTTTATGCAATTAATACGTTGCATAAGCATGTTTTGCTTGCGGCAAACAAGATTAATTTCTTTGATAGTCCCTAAAGAATAATACAATCGAAAGTATGTTACATGTCTTAAATAAATTATTTGTAATTATTATTATAAAAACAAATTATGATTAGATCATTATTGATAATTATGTTATCTTGGAAAATAAAATGAATAAATCCTATGCTTGATAATATTTTCTGCCAAAAATAGAAATAAGTTCTCTTTGAGCCGAGATATGTATAAATTTACAAGGTAATATTTTAAGAAATACAAAAATGTATGCAAATATCCCAATTAATTAACTTTTGAACTAAATTATTTTAGTTTGTTAGATATTTTAATTATTCACTAATTAAATATTAATATATACTGTCACAGATATATTGGTAGACCCCAATATTTAAAAAGACTTAAATAATTATGATAAAAAAAATAAAAAAAATTATAGAAAGATTCCAATATTAAAAGCATGTTAGCAAGGAGAAATCTTTGCTCTGGACACAGTTAAAAGATTACAAATAATACTATCAACACACGTGTAAACTATTAGGTTACGTTCCCAGAAATTTTCAATCAAGTAAGCAGCATTAGAACAACTTGCTCTGAAACTAGTGAAACGACCCATATTACATTTCACATAGCTTTAGCGAACAATGCAGAATATCATGAGAATGGATTTACAAGATTTTACAGATAGACAATTTTTTTTTTTAATGAAAGGCCAATGGGAGATGAGAATAAAACCCTTAGCCAATAAGAAGACTGCTTTTCAAAAGGACGCGGTAGCAGCAGTGGGACGAGAATGTGAAAATCGAAGTCTTCCTCATGAAACCGGTGGAGGATTAACACCTAAAAGTTCATCACAAAACTAATTAAATTTTACCTAAAAGTACTAAAATTTTAAATCAGTCATCAAATTATGTCAAGAAAGATCTCAAAGTTTAGCCAATTAAAGAAACGAAATCATATCCAGATAATTAAAGTAAAATCATATACAGATAGTAAGTGGAATAATATAAAATAAATTCATAATTTAAGAGCAACACTAACTAAGCAATCTGGTCGGGTCTTGTTTATAGAGAATTAGCTGCCAAGGATTTTAATAATACCTAATAAGCAATTGAAAGGAGATTCCGATTGAATTTAAAAGGTCAGACACGCTGTTTAGGATAAGTTTTTAAAACAAAGAATTGTTTTAACTTAATTAAGAAATTTTGTATTTCAATAATATTATACTATATTTTGTTTAGCCTATTTTAATAAAGAATAAGTTTTATATATTATAGTGTTTATTAAATATGTTGTTATAAATTATTTGATGTCTGTAATCAAAATAACTATAGTTAAATGAGACTATCCAATACAAGGTGTGACAAATTAATTTATTATTTTATGTTTGTATTAATTTACTATTGCCTATTGATTTTAATGATTGCTGTAAAACTAAATAGATAGTTAGTGGTTTTTATGTATTACATTATTAAATTTTTTAAATTATTCTTACTATTTTCGTGGAAATACTGAGATCTAAATTACTGAAATACCGGGAATAAAAGGTTTATCGAGTTGTGACATTTTCTCGTTTTAAACAAATTAAAATTTTTTTCCCATTTAATTGAATATAATATAGTTAAACTATTACTAAAGTATTAAAAAGATGAAAGTATTAATAAATATAAAAAAGTTAGGGAAATTTTAAAATATTTATTTATCGTAATTATTCAATAATACAAATTGTATAAAAGTTTCCCTAACTTATAATAATAATAATATTCTCCTAACTTTTTTATAGTAATGTTATATAGTTAACTCTTTTTTATTGTAGTCAATTATTAAAGTTCAATATTTTTGAAAAATTGCTCCGGTAAATAACATTTTATACCTTCGTTAAAAATAATATCACAATTAATTACATCATAATAAACATAATAACACATTAAGCAATATTTAAATAATAAAACACAGTGAGTGTTTTAAATGTTGTGTATAAGTTGTTTAATCTTAAATAATGCAAGTACAAATGAAATATTATGAAAAATTAAGAAAGCCTAAAATTTTCAATTGTAAATATACTTTTTCAATTAGACACTCTTAAAGTTGTTTTAGCTTTTGGTTTATATCAAATTTAATGTAACTTCTGGGCATGATCATCCACTCTGTTTCGATGTTACTACTTTAATCTGTTAAACCGGCTGTTAAAAATAGTAGACATTTATAATAAACCTAATAAAGTGTTAAAAAGTATCATAACTTTATTAAATAAAACTCTCTACCCAGATACAGTTACAGTAAATTAATTAGTACTTGATTTAGTTTTTAACGTCGCATTTGTGAAAGATAATGTAGTTAAATGAATTAAACGTTGTAAAAACTTTTAATTATGTACATCAAGTACAGTGCAATCTTTCTTATTACACTGAAGCGAATTAATGTTGAAGTTATAAGCATTGAAGTAACTACAAATCTTATAAAGTTTAATTTATTTAGTTAAGAATAACATATTTATATAAAACTAAATTGAAATTATATAAGGGTAAAGTTATTATATTTAAATTGTAACACTACTATAAACCTAATGAAGGATACGAAGTTATCATTAAAACTAACTTTATATAAAAACTAAACAAATAAAGAGTAATAAAGAGTAAACTTATTTAACAAATACTTTTCGAACCTTAGAAAGCCAAGTTTTAAAATAGTACTTGGATCTACAAGTTTGACAAATATAATGAAAGTCAATTTAAATTGAAAAACGAGATCTTCTCATATTAATACTATGTTGTATTTTTAAATTGTGATCTCAATAACAGAATTTAATAAACAAAGAAACAAGATCATTACATTTATTTCTAGTTAATGAATTATGGATATAATATGGTACATGCAGTTTGTGCCACGTAGACATTTCTTTTGCCTCATAACAAAGATTCGCAAAATAATTTGATCCAAAGTCGCAAAAGTAATGTCAGGAATTTGGTTTAGGATTACTTTCGGAATGTTATCGCTAAATTATATTCCTACCATTTATTTCTTGAAACAAAATATATGAGGGATAGTGAAAGTTCTTTCTACGTTGAAATATAAATTACTTGTTTTAATTATTATAATAAAAACCATCAATCCGGATCTATATGTTATAGGTTAAAACTTTGTATAAATATAATATGAAAAGACATGTTTCTAACATAGTAATTAGGCTATATTAATTATCCACTATTTAATTTTCAATAGAAAATAACCTTAATTGGATTAATTTCTTTTTAATAATAATGGTTTAATCGTTTTTAAATTTAACTCTCTTAAAAACTATTAAACGTCCCCAACAGTAACATCATTTTAAAGTAGCTTTCAATATCATTACGGACATGTTACGACCTTTGACGATAGCTATTACTTTGTTCATTGGAAGATATTATCTCTGTGGTGTTTTCCTTTCGCCAAAATACTTATATTTCCACGAAAACAAACATAGCAAAGGTGACTTCCACGCTTCGGTAGAAACCCTACACATTTGCGGCAAAGGTAGACTTAATGAATGCTAAGGAAGAGTATGAAATTTATAAAGCATTCAAAAATAAACTGGACGATATCTTAAATGACCAACTTTCATTTCACTCTCACCATTTATATGATACGGCCATCAAATATATACAGAAGACAAACAGAGATAAACATCGTTAAGATCCCTGAACGCAATACCGGCAGTATTCAACCGACAATGATAGGTTGCGCACCTAAGTTTATTTCAAGCGCGATATTGTATTGTGTTTATGTGTTGGTGTGATATATAAGTGTGTATGTGTGTATATGTTTTATTTATTTTAATGTGCGACGATCTCTTCGGAGTGATTATAACTTGATAATGGAGTTTCGGCTCCGAAACATGTCGTAAAGAATAAACGACTAGAAGTCACGTGACGGACCTAACAAGGTAATATTATTATAATTAAATTTAATCCGTTTATTATTGTACTATAACTCATTTATTAATAGTATCCTGGTTAGATATGCGTTGTACAGATATAACTGGTTAGTACCGTTTATAATAAATTATTTTCGATAAATGTGTTAACACTAAGAACACGTAAAATATATCGTACTATTTTTTTAAACTATACAAATGAGTTTTACATTTAGGTTTTAATACGCAATATAAAATGGTATATTATTTATTTTAGTTACCAATATTTTTGTTTAAATATATACAATCTGGTCCTATAGATGTTACATTGAAAAATTTGTATATTGTAATACAAAATATATATTTTATAAATCGTAATTCATTGTTATACTTACCTATTGTTATTAATCTTAATTGACAAAATATGGTTTTATTCAATGTACGTACAACAATATATACTGTTTTACTTGATTCTTCTTCCGTTATGGTTTCTATGTTAAAATAAAATATTATTATAATAGGGGACACACCTGCGTGCTCCGCACGCCAACCCCCGATGGAACTTTCTAAAAAGATATGTTATGTTTTATTAATAATAACCTCAAAACTAAGATAATAAATAATGTTAAATGTTCAAATCAAATTATTTCGTATATTTTATAAAAACAGTTATAGTAAAAGTTAAAAGAACCAGTAAGGCTCAGGTGTAGGCTTACACTTAATCAAAACCTTTACCAAAAAGTTACTATCAATTACCGTATATTATCAATAAATAGGCCTACTATAATTTGTCTTATTTATTTTTAATTAGTATGTAACATAGTTGTTTCTTATTTTTAAATTCCTTAAAGCAAGTTTTTATTGGTTTGTGTGTTGAAACATGTGTTGGTTGATCCTAGGCCTAACTTAAAATATTATTTTGTACTAAAAGCTGGACATCCGAATCAACTGTTTTATCTGTTACTTTAATCAATTGGTTGCCAGGGCAATGAATATAAATACATTCAAGAAGTTGTTTTTCAGTCTAAGCCTAACCTAAAATTATGTTAAATTGATTTTACCTGTCTTAACCGCAACATACACACATGGTTATTTATGTTTTTGTGCACATCTTTGAATGATATAAGTATCATCTTTCAATTGTTGTTTTTTAGTTTTTCATGATGTTGCTTATTTATTGGTATTACAGATGTTAGGCACTATGTGTTTAACGTTCAACTTGATCCTGTTAATTTGATAGTTGAAAAGTACTGGCCACTAATAATTTTCTCTAATCCAGCTGATTCCTTTTGATACACAATTGTTTGTTCTTAGAGGCACAATCACGTGTTTTAATAATCAGCTGGATAAGGAAACTTAAATTGATGATAAAATACGTTTTAAAAAGTTCTTTTATTACATTCTAAATGAAATTATTTCAAAAATGTAAGTGTATTGTGCAAATATAGAATGGTTGATCTTTCATTTAAAACAAACCGCGTTTAAAACGGTTCAGTGTAAACCTCATGTGAACTTTTCAAAGAAGTGCAAAGTTGAAATTTTACCCCATGTTAAATCTCCATAAGAAAAGTTTATTTTCCATTTTTGATCCAATTAACATAAATACGTTTAAAATAAAAATACAACCTGCACATATAGGACCGCTAAACTTTGTTTTGGTACAACCCGCATGTAAATCGGTCCAGTAGAACGGTCAGGCTCGCTGTCATTAGTTTTGCAAAAGTTTTTTTAGTATATAAGATATAAAACAAATTTTTTGGTAATATTCACTAATATATAAACGTTTTAAAGGATTTTAAGATCAACTTGTTTGTAACAGAGCTCATTGAATGGTAATGAATTCCTATAATTATGTTTTAAAATAATTGTTTAAGTGCAAAATTTTTTTTTTTTTATAAGTACAGCATGAATTGCCTACGCACAACCCATTAGTGCATTGTATATTCTACATATAAAGATAGTACGTAATATACCTCTAAATTAGTAGCCTACTAGGAATACTTTATTACAAGGACGATATAAAGAATACTATACTAATACTATAAGAAATATTATAATATTGTCTTAAGGATAATATTAGGGAATTTATTTATATGATTTTTGATGTTTTTATTAGTAGTTTAATCTTTAATTTTTACGCTTTCCTAGTAAAATGATTAGAATTGTGTAAAACATTCTGAGTCTTATACTATTAAAACGTCGATAATATTTTCGTAGCTTTGAAAAAAATCTCATTCTAATAAAATAATTAGTTTAAATTTTTTTTATCAGGATATTTTCTCTAAAGAAATTATATATCTTTTACATAATTTATCAAAATATTCAATGTTATAGATGAAAAGAAAAACAATAAAAAGTACAATTGAAAACATGGTTGTATGAAAAAATATCAAATTCATTATCTAATAAAAAACTTTAGAAATAAAAATATACCAGTAATTATTATGTAATTTACTCCATTGTGGTAAAATAGGCACTAATATGAAACAAATTAATCCATAACATTAAAAATGTTTCACTATTTGTTTAAATGGAATAAATAAGCAATGCTTAATCTTTTACACTGTAGGTTACGATTTACGTGTCACAACTGGTAGTATTTTTCAAAAGGAAAGATTTAGTGTCATGAGAGTTCATTTTTATTTCACCTACTCGTAGAAACAAACTTATAAAATATGACTCTTGACGCTGACGCAGGAAATCCTAAGTTTCTGAAAACTAAAGATATAAAACTTAAATTTAAAACTTTAAGTCTTTTCTCATAGCTGTAAATTGGAGGCTATATTATTTCTCATTTGTCAGAGATAAACACAGTTTAATTTATGTACTGTCAAAGACTTAAACTATTGTAAACTTCAGGTGAATTTAAAACTACTATGGCACGTAGATCCGTTTTTGGTGATGTGTTAATCAAAGATATTCATAACTTTGCCTTAATTAAAGGTTATACAATTACCTTTAGAAAAGAATAGCAAAACTAATAACAAAATCTACCTAGAAATTTCTTTGACGATTTTATCTTTCTTAATGATGGTTATCTCATATTTAATGCCGACAATAAATTATGTGTCGTATACATAAATAAATAAATAGGATAAAACACAGAAATATTTTAAAATTTGTTTATAGGATATAATAGTCTGTACAATATACTATACATGCAAAATGTGCTAACATTGTATTTTTAACATATCATAATTACGTCGCAAACATTTGTTCATAGATTTAGTTATTTATCAATGTGTATGCATACTAGTTATCTTATAATTGTACTACGATATAACAGAACGCATACTATTTAAAACACAAAAGACGAAGTAACAGTTTGTGAAAAGACTGTCACATTGCAACTGTCATAAATTGTATTGTGTAACACACAAATTATAACAAATTTCCCGGATTACAATGCTACATTCTTCCGGTTCTGTTGTCCTACATTTTGAAAACAATGAAATTGTTTAGTTTGTAGCAAGAAATTACAAAACATTAATTGAAAAAACTTTAGAGGCATTGTGAAATCTGTAATTGTAAACAGAACTGTTTTCCTTCTTTACACTTGAACAAGATACAATTTTATATAATAATAATTTGTCTGCACTAAATTGTTTATTATTTTACATACATGCCATTGTAAAGCTCTTCCTCATATAACCAGGTAGTCACTAAATAATGAAACATTAAATTTATATTTTACTGCGATGAAATTATTCTAAAAATAAATTATTAAGAACAAATCATTTGTATATAATATTTTTTTAAATGTAATTAGCCCTATTTTTAAATTATTACTATTTCATTTATCTTATTTATTTCTGGAAATCTTTAAACATTTTCTACATAAAGTGAAAAAAATAAAATTATATTTAGTTTAATAAATCAGTATTTACCCTTGCTTAAATCTAGTTCAAATATGTTCAGTCTATATTGATACATTATAAGATACGGGTATAAAGTACATCCAGACAACGTATATTTTAACAAAACGTATGTTTTTCGCCATTCCGAATATTATAGAGTAAATATATATTTTGACTTACCGTCTACAATATTCAATTTGCTGTCGTAATACGACGGCTGTCTCAGCTATTAATTCACAGAACACCTTATTCAGGCCAAACATTGATATTCTTGAATGGAAGACTCACTTAAAATATTACACCGTTGTAAAAATTGCTGATTTATCAATTCCCTTGAGCAATTCAAGAATCACAAAATCGACAATAATATTTTATTAAATGAAAAACCTAACTTCCATTCCGATGCATTGTTCGATACGTTATGGGAGATAAGCAACCCTCTCCATCGATTAGCGTAATTGACCCTCGTCCGCAGTACGTATCGAAGATTTTAAATCAACTCTATTTTCTCGTTTTTTTAAATATGTATCGTTTTATTATTGTGTTGTGTTGTTAATGTACTGTAATGCGTGTTTTTTTGTTAATAAATTACAAAGGTTATCCGGGTAAAAATACTTGAAAATGGCTAAATAGCTGAAACGGCCGTCGTATTACGACAGCAAATAGAATATTGTAGACTGTAGGTCAAAATATAGTATATCTATTTTATAGCTTACGAGATAATAATCACATAACAATGTATCAGACTACTATTGCATCCACCACTTAATACAACCGCATTTAATTAACTATTTCTAAAAGATAAATATTATAAAATCTTGAGACGTACTTTATCTATTTGGAAACCTCAGGCAATAAGAACCACTAATTATATAGATTATTGTTAAATTAGGTTAGTTCTACATTGTAATTTAAACTTATTATTGTATATTGAATTAAAACTTTTTTTGAAAGTAAAAGATGTCGTGTCTGATTTGAATTAAATGCAAAAGAGCAGTATTAATGAAGACAAATTAAAATGTTTTGTCTATTTGTAGATGAGAAAATAACACAAAGAATTATTGCGTTGATTGACATGTACTTTATTTAATTACTTGGTATAGACTTTCATATCAATTCTGCATATGTATAATTTTTTTTTTAATATTACACATTAAGTTTTATTAAAAATTATTTTTGATTATCAGCATTTGTAATAAACAAAGATCCTTCATATTGAATCGATTTCGTTTTTATTTATAACTAGTGGACCCAGCACTAGTTAAAATTTAATTTAATTTAATTTAAAGGGTATTTATTCCATTTCATTACATTGACTTAAGTAATCGAATTGCAAAATGGTTGTTATGCCACTTAAGAATATAGGCTACTACACAAATTAAGATTAATAGTTTGTAAACCTTTATAGATAATACAGTAAACCTTTTGTTTGCTTTACCTATTTTAAAAAAAAAACTGATAGTTGTAAATAATTGTAAAAAACCAGACTCTAAATTATCCCAATTGGTTGAAAATAAACGTGTTTTATTTAGTTGTACATACATACTCCCACACTACATACACACAGTTGTTTGTTTTGTTTATTGTAGGCCTAACCTAAAATGTTGTCCAGTTTTTGATGTCAATCAGTTGTTTTATATATATTATGTAACAACCAGTGTTTGAATTGAATTAAAATATAGTAATCATTTTTAGTTGATTTTTGGTTTTAATTACTTTAAATTGGTTAATCTAACCTAAAAAGCTGTTGATTTTGAAAAAACTAATAAACTGATTACAAATTTGCTAGTAACGTTGCTATGGTAATGAATGTAAACAAACATGTGTTACTAAGCATTTTATACGAACAGCTGATTTTGTGTGCTATGGTCTTGAGTCCATACAAAAGAGGCTGTTTAGTTTTGGGAAACCTAAACCTCTTTGGGAAAATTTTTCTTTATATAAAAACCTATTTCGGACTATTACGAACGTTTTAAAACAAAAAATAACCAAATTGGTCCGGCCGTTCTCAAGTGATGCGCTTACAAAGGAACAGCAATTCATTTTTATTATATAGATTCGAATATCACAATAGTAAATCAGAATGCTTGCAATTCATTTAATTACGTTGCATAGATTTTAGTAAAACATATTAGTTCCTGTTTTGTTCTCTCTCGATATCAAATTATTATTTTATCAACCATTAACTGTTTTATAGTATATTTTAAAACAAGATTTATATGGCAATGCACAATCGAGAAATTACAATTGGTTACAATAATGTAGAACAAATTTGATACGCTTCATAATAATAATAATGCACATACACGTACACTATTATTTTTTTCAAAACTAAGTGTGTTGCGAAGGTTTAAAGTTCTCCTTGTTTTGAATAAAATTTTTAAGTCAAACGAAAATTTGTGCATAGGTTATGTTTATTTAATTTCCACATAAATTTATTTTTAAATGTAAAACTTAAATGTTTTGCAGCTATGGAATCAAAATTAGGGTGTATAGAGTATATTCATTCCAACCATTGTAATTAGGAATTCATAGTTCATTTTTCAAATCAAAACAGTATTACTACGTACTTTTTTTTTATTTCATGTACTTTTTTCATGTACGAGTAGTTTTTATTTAGTTTGTGCCTCATGACTAAATTGTATTAAAATGTTTTTATAGAGTTGTAAAGTAAGTATAAACCATATAGTTTATGTAATTTTCAGAAAGGTACTTGTTACTGCTCTCCAATGATGGAGATACATTAACAGAGTAATGTATGTGTGATTTAAATAGTCATATTTTATGGCAGTAATATTACAAACGGTATAATATAATATGTAATGAATTTAATTAACGTTGGCGATTAACTATTTGGATCAATACATTTTAGCAAATCGATACACACTAGTAATTACTTCTTGTAAACAGGTTGATTACAATCTGCATATTAAATACGTACATGTAATAATAGAAAATCGAACGGAAGTAAAACAAAAGCTATAAACACTAAACTAGACAATTGAGTAAAAAAATAATGTATGAAGATTACATTTTAGAGCAAACCAAATTTTAAGTGTCAACCCTGTTTCGTAAACCTCATATTGGTTTTTTAATCTGAACAGAACCCATTTATTAACCAAAAGTTACAACTAAACCAAACAATGTATATGTGAAGCTTAATTATTATTTACAATACAGACTGTGCTCCTTAACTTTCCAATAAAAACGTTATCTAATCAACTAAATGGAAAGAGCAGTGAAGTGTGTGATCTCATAATCCGTTCTTTATCTGCCGTAACAAAGCCAAACTTTCTGGGTTTTAACGTTATTATTATATTTATTGTTTGTGAATGTTCACAATGATTTCGTTTACGTGCAATAAAGGCTACGTATGAAATAAGTCAATGATCGTTGAAGAAATGTAGGTCATAAATACATTTACAAAAAGTATATCTACTCTTTTAGTCGAAGTTTGTTGTTACTTAACCTAACGTGTTCAGACATGAATATATAACAGTTACATCCAGTTCTCTGTTTGAAGTTATTGTTAGTTAATGATAGATGTTGAATTTTATTATAATTACTTGTTCGGACATTTGCCATCATTTGTGTGTTAAATTATCAAACACGACGTTTCGCGAATACAAATCAATTCCCGTTCTTAAGTGACTAAAACTAACGGTACATAAACCCAGGCAACTAGGCCTATGTAAGAGTGAACAAAGTAAAACTACAAATTAAAACTACAATTACTACTAACCTTAAATATCTACGTGATACATCTCAGAGCTACTCACTCTGGCCAGTTGTCAGTCTCTCTCCAACTTGTCAACTAGACGCTTGCCATCAATTGCGTGTGCTTGATTTGTGTTTTGTCTCTGGCTGGTGTGTTTGACTTCTCAGTCTTATCTCTGAGATGTATGACGTAGATATTTAAGGTTAGTAGTAATTGTAGTTTTAATTTGTAGTTTTACTTTATTTACTCTTACATAGGCCTAGTGCCTGGGTTTATGTACCGTTAGTTTTAGTCACTTGAGAACGGGAATTGATTAGTATTCCCGAAACGTCGTGTTTGATAATTTAACACACAAATGATGGCAAATGTCCGAACAAGTAATTATACATCCAGTTCTTTAAAAATGGACTAACATTTTATGTCGTATAATTATAAGCTCAGTTAGTTGATTAAAATGATTGACAGTTAAAAGGACTGGCACACATATATACTTTATATATACTCAAAATATATACAAATCTCAAAGCTTATATTTTGTTTATAGAATCTTAACAAAATCTAAAAAGATAAACTGAATTAGTAGTTTTGATCTTTTAATAAATAGGTATATTGTCATTCTTCTACAAACTAATATGAAATCCCCAAACTACAAAAAACAAAAAAATGTGCGCGTAAAACGTATTATGCTCTAAATTGGTAACTTTCGATCTTGCTAACCTTAAAGCTATTCCAATAATTATTGAAAATTATAATAGCATTGAATTTAGTTTAACCCTAGAACCGGCAGCTTTAACGAAAATAGATTTTTTGGCGTGTGCAAGCATTTATTCAAAAATTCGCCAAAAATAGTAAGTAAATTAACCCCAATCCAAAAGTGTTAAGTAGCTTTTTTGTAGAGAATGGTTAAAACAATTTGTATATGCTCAAGAAACAAAAAATGTTCAGTTACGAAAAATAAAAGTTCAACTTTAAGTCTACATAAAAAGTAGTAAACATTTTTTGTAATTTTTTCCATAAATGTAAAAAAGTTTCGTAATTTAGTTCTAAATAGAACTGTATAAAAACATTTAACATTTTCTAATTTCTTATTTTGAAAACACGAGATTTTATGTTCTTACTACAAGTCTGCTATCAAAAGTATGCCAAGTTAGAAACGTAATTTACTAATATGCTGTGCCCAAAAATAAAATATTATTATAACAAAGTGTATAGAATAAATCAAATGTTTGACTTAGAATTATTTGAATAACAAAAGTTAGAAAAATATAGTAAACTCTCGTCTGTACAAGATGCGTGCGCCAACTCCTATGTCTGGCTATGTTGTAAAAGTCCGTTACGCTTCAGATTTGAACGTTAGGTGAGACCGTATTAGCAGTCACTTTCCAACGGTCCTACACAATAAACTGTTCAAATATAGCATATTTGGTTTACAGGGAAAGTTAGCTTGAAGCATTATGTTTACAAAGATACCAAAATATCTCTAAAAAGCGATTGAGGTCACACACATATCACGTGAAATAAATAACGCTGTTTATTGGTTGGAAAACTGACCAATTGCAAGGGTCTACAAAACCCCTTCTAACTTCAAAACTATCGGTCCGATTTTTGATTGGATGAAAATTTTGGATAGGGGAAATTGTGATGAATCCATCGATACATAGATTTAACTAAGACAACCTACTGGGCGGGTTTTAGAGATTGACAAAAGTCGAGTAATTTCGTTATGTTTTGTATGAATTTACGGGCGCCGATTGATTTGTAGAAAACTAATAAACTGCAACGATGATTACGTATGTAAATATACGTTTTAGAAAGAAATTGTATATACAAAACATAAAGTATGAAATATTACCTTTCCAATGGTGTTTGTCTTTTTGAGATTGGAAGATTTTTAGTGGGTCAAATATTCAATACAATCATGCGTTACAAATGTGTTGTCATGATCGCACGTTTTGTCATGATTGGCACATTTTTTAACCCTGCCGGTTCTAGGGTTAAAAAATCATAATAAAAATATATTATATAAATAACATATACATAAGATCCATAAGTCAACTATTAAAGGGGTTCTGAAGGAAAATACTAATATTTACAGCAATAAATCAATAAATAAATACCTTGTTTACGTGAAATTCTGCTCACAGTCCTGTTTGATGTCTCTTTTTTGTTTGGCGGGGACGATCGTTTCGCCTATTTTTCAGGCATTGTCGAACCGATTATATTATTAAATTTTTTTTGCATTTAATTTAATGCTCTTCAAAACAACATTAAATTGTTAATCACAATTTACGAACACAAATTTAATGTTTTTTTGACGCGCATTAAATTAAATGCAAAAAAAAATTAATAATATAATCGGTTCGACAATGCCTGCAAAATAGGCGAAACGATCGTCACCGCCAAACGGAAAAGAGACATCAAACAGGACTGTGAGCAGAATTTCACGTAAACAAGGTATTTATTTATAATAAATCCAGTCCTGTAAGGCAAAAAAACAAGTTAATCATAATAAATCAATATTAGTATTATATCTATAAACATATAATGCAGCTTGTTTGAGAGTTAAAATTATAAATTTTTGTTATTATCTAATTTATCAGATAAATTCTTCATTATACTTTTCGGTGTTTGTAACAACCTTGATAATCATATATCTAATATTAGATATTAAGTAGCTACAGAAGTAAGTTAGAGATAAATTTATACATCATTCAAGTTATCATTTACATAACCGTATACAAATAACGATTCAAAAGAGTAACTTTCAATAGTCTCCAGAAATTTGTTCAGGGTTAGCCATAGTTATATAAAAATAAACACAAATAAGTTTAGTATTAAACAATTTAACAATTTTCCCGCCATTGCGATATCTAGACATCAGAACCAGAGGTTTGTATTTATATTTAAAAAAAATTCACTTCATTTTCAGAGTATATAATCACTCACAATCGAGATCGTTATACATTAAAATTACAAATAAATAATTACGGACAAAACATAACACATAAACATATAAACTAACGCAAAGAACTACGTGCGTATCGTGTCAATGCCTTAGGAGATACGCACGTAGTTCTTCGCGTTAATTTATATGTTTATGTTTAAATCAGTGTTATTTAAAACATTTGTGACTTGGATACCAAAAAACATAAATCTTTAACATTGTAATCATATTTATAAACAATTTCAGTACTACTATAACGATCCAAATAAATGATTTTCATTTTTATATATACAATGCACGCATAGTTTAAACTTAAATCTTTAAAGTCATATATATATATATATATAGGGATATATATGTATATATTAATAATTATTATTTGTCTTTTAATAGGTTTTTTACATCTTAAAAATGAAATAAAAGTAAAAACATATGCTTAAATAGAACTAAAATAAGCATAATTTAGACCTTTTATATTTCAATATAACTGTTTTGGCTTGAAGATAGGTAAGATATTATTAATTTATTTAATAATGACGATTTGTAGTACCAAATTCACCCTCCAACAATACGAGCATAGTTGCTGTTCAAACTGGCTCCTCTCAATAGTGTGGGATTTTTTATAAGTTTTTATTTAGGTAAAAATCCAAAACTACATTTACTTTAAATGTATTCCCAGAATGGGGTAAGCATCTTACAAATAGATCAATTTTACAGTAGATACACAAATTTTGTAGGTGCTGAATATTTTGTGTTGCCTAAGCGATTCTCCTGTATAAACTGTCAAAGAAAAGTAAAGGTTTAATAAAGGTCAGACAAACTAAAAGTTTAGAACTTGTTTATACAAATTTCGAATAATATCTTCTCGTACCTAACAAATATGCCAGCTTGAAATAGGTGTATTAACCTACTACTCAAAATACCGCCTAAGGCAATGCTTATAAAAAAATGATGGAAAACCTGACCAATTAAAAAAGACAAACAATAACAAATTGTAAATCTTACCTAAGTGCATCGTCTATTTTGAGTGTTTGCTTTTAAAGCAATAATAATAATATGAATAAGAATACTTAATAGCTTTTATAAGTTAATCTTTATTCATTTCTGATTAGTATTGATAATTACATAATCTTTCTTACAGCTCCAAGTTAAAAATTAGCATTTCTGCTAAGATTTTATATTAAAATAAAATTTTGAGTTTCGCTGAAAATAACATATATTTGTATTTTTAGCTTCCTAGTTGGTAAAGCGAATTATGTTAAATTTAAATTGTCCATAGTAAAACATCATTAAACTTGAAATACATAATATTGTTCTTGATTACCACACATTACAAATGTTTCTGTTTTTAAAAATGTAGAAGACAATTAATTATTCATAAAAACAAAAGTAAAACGATATCGTATTGGAAATGAAAAGTTTTCTATAACATTACTTTAAGTCAGCAGATGTTGATGATTTTTACCTAGGCAAACTTATTTAATTTTAACTTCTACAACTTTCTAAGAAGTGACACCTGCTATTATAATTGTTTTCATATTTCAGTGTCAACTAAACTGTAATGAAAATGAGATTATATTTCCAGTTATAGTAATATTAATTCGAAAAAACCGGTACCGATAAAAACACATTTTTCATTAAGCTTAATTGTTTTATTGAAATTGATATATGAAACACATTGAAGCAAAAGTTAAATTGTATAAAAACGTTAAAAGATCATGCAATTGTTTATAAAGGATCTTAATGATAAATAAAACACCAGCATACATTATTCATAGAATTATATTTTAATTAGATAAACTGAATTTTCAAATGGATTTTTCTTAATAGTATATTCTTTCATTTCTCAATAAAATTAAAACTACAAAGGGTAACGGCTAGAGTTATCGGCACTGCTACAGTTATTAGCAATCACATGATTTTGTCTTTGTAATAAGGGTAAACAATATTCAAACCACATAAAAAGGAACTTTCTAGAATCCTCAATAGGTTTTGCATTAGCAGTCAATGTTTTACACTTCTAGAGATCATGTGGATTTTACAATGAAAATTTTATTTTTAAGAACAGTCTATTTCACCGTTTTTCTTAACAAAATCATAAGGATACTATCACAGAATTTGTATTTTTTACACCACATCATTTATTAATTTATTATTGATAATGAAAAAAAAATTTTACTAAAAACATTTATTATCATAATGAGTGACTGTATAACAACATAACCTCCAGGAACGATTATAACCCAAATACCACTGAAATTGATAGGCACGGTACAATGAACCAATAAATATTCATTGATTTTTATTTAAACTATAAAATTGTCCTAAGAATAGTTATTGGCACTCTTATAAATTTCACGTAGGCAGTGTCAATAACTGGTTTTCGGCATGGCAATAACTATGGTAGTATTAATTGTGATTAGCATTTTAAATGAGTTTAATATAGACTTGGCTTTTCAATCAATTCTTGATAAATACAAATTAGTTTTCCACTTTTAGCAGGGTGGAAAATATGTGTATCTGAATGTAGATGAAGTCATAAGCATGAAGCTATTACAAAGGTAACTGTTGCTGCTACATAGAAAATGTTGTGAATGAAGTTAAGCCACAGATTTTAATCAAATGGTTTAAAACCTATATCCATGGAACCCAGATTTGATATATTTTTCTAGATGTTAAGAAAGGAATTATGTGAAGGAAGATACTGATGGGTTACAAAATAGCTCATAGTAATCTATTAATGATAATAGAACAATACCAACAATGTCACTTATTGATCTGAGAAATACTTCCGTAAAATAAAAGGCTCTTAACAGTGGTGATTCAACTTGTCTGATATTTTATTGTTTCCGTAAACACCTACAAGGAAAGGGAAGCGTCAGACAGAGCGAATTTCATTACTGATTACATCTTAATAATGTGAAAAAAATTTAGGAATAAAAGAAGCTAACAACTGGTTGAACAACGAAGGAAAAGAGAAGTGAAGTAAATAAATCCTGTAACTTGAATAAAAAGCAAGAAGATAAAAAAATACGGAGACATTTTGTTTGTGGAAAGAAACTAATTTGCAAAAGAAATGAAAATGTGGAAAGGAAAAAAGTAGTTGACACAAATAAACCAAGTCGATAAAAAAAAAAACTGACTAATGTTTTGAATAAAAATCTAGCATAACAATGAAAACAGACAAAAGAAATAAATAACTGTTATGCCTGCGAGAATAACTTCAAAGATAATTGACTTGAAAATAGAATAGAATGTGACATATTAAATTAGAAAGCCAATCACAAAAAATGTGTTGGAGATATAAGTTTTGACGAACCGGAACCAATTTTCATGTGAAAGGGTTGTTCAAAATGTTTTGAAGAATTTGACTTTAAGGCTCAAACCTTTTTGTTGGATTAACATTTGTTATAATGTTTTATATTTTATACATTAGTTTAAATTATTTTTGTATTATTTTACATGTTTTACTTTAAAAATTTAATGTTTTAGGCAAATAAATGAGGTGCTAATATCTGTGTCACACAATGCCAATAGCTATAACATAAGGTGCCAATAACTACATTTTGATCATTTTGTTTTTTTTTTAAATTGTAATACATGTATTACAATTTCTTAAATTTACTTTTATGTTACACCTGCAATTCTAAAGGAGTCTCCTACACAAATCAGGTCTTGAAAATATAAAAAAAAAAATGTACAAAGTGTGTAGAGTTATTTTAATACTTTGCTTAAAGGGCCAATAACTTTATCTCTTACACAACATAAAATTCGAATAAGTCAACAAAATTACTATTCAATTTAGGAAAGGGAATATATTTAGAAAACTTTACCTTATTAAAATTTTTAAAATTAATAAACAAGGGGGAAGCTGTTGTAATATCACTCAACTAAATGTAATTTGCTTTAGGAACTGAGATAGGTTGTAAATGCATATCTTGCTGTACAGGGAAATTTGGACTAACTCCCTGTCGTCGTCAGAACATAAAGTATTTACAGATTTGCTATCACTTTCAGCTTGCGATCAGGAAGAAATTATTGTATTTAGTACAAGTAGACGTACGTCGTTAACGTATAATAAATAAATATCTGTGGTTGTTTGTTGACTCTAGGCTCACTTGGAGTCAGCATGTTTATTTCGTAAGAGATTAATTAATAAAATATAAGTTATTAGAATTTAGTACATGCTTGGATATGTATGCAATAGCAAATTACTGAAGACTTTTTATAATTCCCTTATAAAGTCAAAATTGGAATATGGCCTTACAATATGGGGAGGCGCATACTACACAACAGTTATAACACTGTAACGTTCACCCTAATTTTGCCCGATAACTCCTTTTTTTTCATACACCTATGCATTGCGGTTACATACACAGTAGCCCGCAGGGGCATGTAGTACTCCGTTATCTCACCACCGGCAGCACCGTCTGGACTCTCCTGCACAAAATAGCCGCTGGCTACGTTAGCCATTTTTGTTCATTAGTGAGATAGACTTTCAACGCGTTCACTGGGTTAAGTCTTGCCTGGCGACTTGTAACATGTAGTTCCATTCTTTCTTCTACAAATGAGTTAATAGCTGTATACCAGGTAAAATTTCTATTTTTGCTTAATATGTAGCATGTAGTCTAGGATGTCTGAATTTTTCCAATAATTGCATATGTCATTTATTATTAGTTGCGGTTTGTTACGTGTAAGCCATTGTATTTTGCTAAAGCAATTTGTAAGTTAATTAACCATATAAATTTTGTAAATTTTGATATTTTGTAAAGCCTACAACTATTCTAAATAGTCTAAACAGTGATTTTAATAATTAGCCTGGAAAAAGACATAATTTAAACTAAAGTGAACCCATGTGTGATTAACTACAAGTTATATTTTGTGCTCTAAAGAGTTCCTGTAAAAGTATAATTCAGCCAGTCAATTAAAAACAGTATAATTGTTTCAGTTTGCTAGAAACAAAGAGTAACTCTGTAATAATTAACCTTGATATTAAACTAAAGTGAAACTTATGAATTATAACGTCATATTAGACCAAATTGGCACGTTCAAACAGTTTACAACAAGCCAAATTACAACATGCCTGCTGTAAACGTGTTGTATTTTCATTCTGACATAATATTTTATCTTTGGCTATTTAAAGTAACTAATGCCTATATTATGTTCTGATTTTGTAGAGAAATCTGGTTTAACTTCCTGATTTAAGTTCCTACTACAAGTTTCTATTTAGTGCAACTCTTTTCAATATGCAACTGCAATAAAATGTGATTCCACCTCCACAACTACAACTTATTTCTACGCTGTCTTAAACAAAGTGAACTCGATTGATCAATAACTCTTTATAAAATATAAACAGAAACAGGCTATTTTAAATCAGTATGAACTTATAATAAGTTAGGCAAAGTCAGTGATTTTTCAGAAATATAAAAAGGGATATTTAACTTTTCATGTAACTAAAAATAGTATGTTGTTGTAAATTTATATATATATATATATATATGTTATTTATAAAATAATAAGGGCGGTGAGGTACCTATTTTTGACACCACGGACTCCAAGAGTCAGAAATCAAAATTCTTTTTACTTATAATGACGTCATAATTCTAATAATACCTTGAGTACAAAATTTTACATTATTTTATTTTGTTTATACTTTTGGAATTGCAGTTTTTTTCTTATTACATACAATGCGAATATTTTCTTTTAATAAACGTTGGCCAACATAAAATATATCAAATAGTTTGTAATTACTATTATAAACTAATCTTTAATACCATTTGTACCATTTTTAAAGTTTATTTTCTTGGATTAATTAAGTAAATTAGTATTTAAATATATAATTAAATACAGGGTGGTTTTTTCTTTAATTTTTGTAAGGGAGTTAAATAAATAAATCAATCTGTCATTTTGGGGCGTATACAATTTCATTATTTTATATTAAGGGCGTATCAATTTTTTTTTTTAAATAAACAAATGTTATTGTTATAAATGTGTACATTAATTGTATTCATCCAATAACCTGTTAAGGAAAATTTCAGATATCTCGACTTCGGAATTAAGGTAAGACTTGTGTCTGGTATATTTTTGCTTTTATAAACTTTCTGTATGTGCCATCCATTTTATTTGAGCCCAGTACGCATTCCACTTGTTTAGCCTTTTGGATGGTAACAACACTGCAGAAAAAGTTTATTCGCATCATCTCTAACAAATTTAACAGAGAGCATACATCACCCCTTTTTAGAGGTTTGGATATTCTTGCATTGCGAAATTTATATGTGTATAAAGTACTAATACTTTTTTTGAAAGGAGTGGTGATTGTAGTTCTCGACCAAAAACTATTTTTTTACGCAATTAATTAAATACTTTTGTATTTAAACCAAATTTGACAATATTTATGAAATTTTTCACATACCTTGCACCATAGTTTTTTAATTGTTTACCATTTAACATTCAAAACTGTAAAAATAATAATAAATTTTCCCGGTTATTAAGAGAGCATTTAATTCAAAAATAAAATATTGAAATGTACTTTAAAGTGTTAATTTGATCATGTGTGTGTGCGTTAATGTTTAAAACATATTTGTGTGCATGAGTTGAAGAGGGTGTTGGTTTTGGTAAATTAGCCCAATTGATTACAAATAAACGTGTTTAAACGTGTTTAGTTGTACATACATAATCGCATACTACATACACACAGTTGTTTGTTTTTGTCTATTGTAGCCCTAACCTAAAATTATGTCCAGTTTTTGATGCAAATCAGTTGTTTTATATATATTACTAGCTGGCCCTATCCGGCTTTGCACGGATAGACAAATCAAAGTTAAATGTATATTAACAAACAATATATTATATCAATAAATATATTACACTAGGTCTACCATGAAAATCCATGCGTTACAGGAAATTACATTAAACGCTTAAAAAGTTTTATTTTCCTTTGGTTGTTCCATTTACAATATTTTTTCATACAATTTAAATTTGTACAATCCTTTTTACTTCATTGTGCAGTTTCGATGTTTATATCTCACATATCTCACGTACGATAAAGTCACTCTATTTAGATTTTAAAATGTATAAATTATTGGTTTCATTTAATAACAGGAAATTATTGATAATATAACATTTTATGTTCGAAATTCATTTTCGATTTTAATTATATATGTAGAAAATTAAATATATACATTTTAATATACGCACTTTACCTGTGACTTATTTCCTTTATTGTTAGAACAATTATTATATGATCTTCGCTCAATAGAGGTCGCACCACATTGAAAAGCAAAAGACATTTCAAACGTAGAAGTAATCACGTAAAATTGTTTAGGAGCATCATGTATGGAGTGTAATGTGTATGTTTTTGATTTTCAATTTGTACAAATTTCATTTGTGCGAAGATTCTGTTGATGGACCGTAGTAGTATAGATTAAAAGTAAGCAAAGACAATTAAAAGGATAAACACAGAATTGTTATATTTAAACTTGTAAATTTTGAATAGCTATTAATAAAATACCTAACAGCAGTACTTATATTAATAAACTAGGGGAGACCCCTGCGTGCTCCGCACGCCAACCCCCTTGTTGGAACCTGGTGTCCGCCGTAGGAAGTCAGCAAGGCTCAGGTCTACACTTTAAAAAAAACCTAACCTAAAAATTAGAAATACTAATAATTGATTTAAAATTTGAAATAAACTGTTAATGGAAATAACATCTGTTGTAACTACATCTGATTACTGAATCAACAATAAACATTATGTATTTATTTTTGTTCAGTCTAGGCCTAGTTTTTAATAAATAGATAGTTGTTGTCCGTCGATACTCGGAGGATACAGTTTTCGTAGTAAATGAAGCGCTAGGCATGGATGGTGCGAAACATGTATAAAATGTACTTTTTAAAATGCTATTTCCTTCCAATTATTTTTCTTGTAGCAAAGTTAAAGAAGAATAAACGGTATCAGTTAACTGACACAAACTTTCTCCCAACTTACTGCAGTCAAAATAATATTGTTTTCAATCATTTTATTTATTACTTTTTAGAACAAAACAAAAAAATAATATTCTACCTACGTCAATCGTATAAAAAAATTATTGTCCTAGGCGGGATTCGATCGCGCGACCTTTGAATTACTGGCCGTGATCGCTACCATGGTGCTACCCTGTGCGGCCGCCGCCGCGATGCTAGATTGACAACACAAACTTGTTTATTTTTAAACATTTCCCCATAGTTATAAAACGCTGAAGTTTTGATAAAAGCGGGTGTGTCATTTTGTTTGGCGTCTTAAGCACTATAAATACTGAAAATTTGATCAAAATCGTTAGAGCCGTTTTTGAGAAATTTGCATTTTTGTCGTTTTTTATGGGTTTTTAGGGGTAAATTACCCTTAAAAATTTAAAATTTCAAAAAATGAAAAAAACGCCTGGAGATATTTTGGTTTTGTACCTACCAAATTTCATGAAAATCGGACCAATAGTGTCCTCTCTGGTCGTGTATACATACTGACAGACTGACAGACAGACACCACTCTAAAAACACTTTTTTGGGTTCAGGGAGCACCAAAACAAAAAATTCCAGTAAAAATATTTTTGGGTTCAGGGAGCACCAACACAGATAATTGCACTAAACCATTTTTTGGGGTTCTGGGAGCACCAAAACAGATAATTCAACTGAAAATTCAAATTCGATCATTTTTACGAAAACAATACTTTCTACATATACTAAGAATCATATTCAACAATCAGTGAATTTAACTAATATTTTATACATGCAATCAAATTTTTTGGGATATCAATACAAATAGGAAAGAAAGGATAAAAACCATAAATAATATTACCGTGCATAAATAATACAGTTGCCAACTACCATGCAAAATATTGCCATTTAAAACTGTAGGCCTATTTGTAAAATGTTGTATTTATGTAGGCCCTAATTATAAATCAAGATAAAGATACACATGTTATCTTTTAATTGGTTTTTATTTCACATTGATTATCAAATGATTTAGAAGTTATTAATATTATAATAAAGAAATTAATACTGGAATATATTTATATGTTATACGAAGATATACGTTTGTTTCCGAAGTTAAACGAATGGGTATCTTCCATAAATTTGTATGAATTAATAAATTCATTGTTTGATAAAAGTTTGTATTTATATTCACTTTATAACCTGAAAGCAAATATTATAACGTATTATAGCCTACCTTAATTTTATAACTCATATTTAAAAAAATCAACTTCAGAAGAATTACATTATTGATGAATTAATTGTAATTGTTAACATAACCTCAAAATACAATCTACGCTAGGTTTTGTACAGATGATGGATGAAATCAGCTCTTATATTATATGAGCGTTTGCTCTTCTTCTGTTGTTGGACAAAATACTTTGTTTCTTTACAATCAGCTGATTGAAGAACTGTAAAATAAAATCAATGCAAAGGTTTGGAAATGTTGCTTTTTTTAAATTTAAGAAATTAAGATGACGTAAAATAAATAAAACCTGTTAATATATAAAAGATTTGCTTTTGTTTGGTATAAACTGAAAGTCAATCGGCCCAGTAGAAGTCTCAGACAAACTGTCCAAAGGATTGAAAAAGTTGACTTTTCTCCCATGTTAAATCTCCATAAGAAAAGTTTATTTTTCATGTTTGACCCATTTAACGTAAATATTTTCAAAATACAAATAAAACCTGCTAAAATAGGACCGAAAACCTTTGTTTTGGTTAAACCCGTCAGTAAATCGGCCCAGTAGAAGTCTCAGACGAAATATCCAAGTGTTTTTTTCCTTACGGCTTTAAATATATAGATAATACACTACAAATGAGTATTCCTCATAATCGTTAGTATTCTGTTGATTTAATATTTTTCGCCTTTTTTTAAGTTTAAATACTTTTTAGTATACCTATTTCGTATTTTATATCATATGATTCCCATTTGATATATTATATTTATAATATAACTTATCTAACAAATGGTAACCTAAAGGTTTTGAATGCATATTCAATACAAAAATCAATGCACATATTCTAAAACACCTGCTAGAGTTTAAAAAAAATTATGATGTGTCTAACTCTTAAAAGCTTAAGGAACTTACAAGAAATGTGTAGCTGTAACTATAATAGCAAAGAGTGCAACTAGAAGTGATTTCATTAACATATCAAATAAACTTACAAAAATAACATAGTTCCCAAAAATATAGTATTGTAAATATAAAAAGTTAAATAAATATTGTGAAATATATTTGAATTTAGCAAACCTGTGTCAGTTGTATCGGACAATCATACATTTCTACTCCCCAATCAAATGCAAAAACACCTTATTTAAATAAACTATTGCAATATAATTTGAAATTTACCAACCTCTAATAATTATTTTCTAATATATTTTCAATCACTTAATACGTTAATTAATAACTCTTTTAAATGATTTACACACAATAATAGGAAAGACAACATAAACCATTTTCTGCCAACTACACACTTGCTCTGCTTGTACAATTACTCTACTACTGGCTAATCAATAATACAGAGTCTGCAGTTTTTATAAAATATAGCACTGCACTAAAGCAAACGTTATATTCTTTTAGTTACTATGTTGAAATAAATATACTACATATACAATCTGTTTGCGTATCTTATATAAGCCTACATTTTAAAAATATTGTATGCTAAAAGAGTTCTTAAAGTAAACCACAAAATGATGTATTTAAATATTATTAATATAATATTATGAATATCTTATTAATTTAAGCTTAAATTCCTATTACAAAACAGTTTAGTTTTTAGTGCATAATTTTTGTATAATTTTGTAAATATTTACTCATTATAACCTCATTACATAACCTAGATATTTACTCATTTCTTTCATATTAAATAAACATTTAATTTATTTACTAATACAAATAATATACAAATTCATTAAAAAACAACACAATTGCATTGTCTCCATTTTTGATTATAATAAGATAAATAAGCATACACATTATTCTTTTGCTGAATTTTGTAGCACTATTTTGTCAAACTTGCGTATTGTAATTAACACTGGGGCATGATCAAAATGTAAAAACAATCTAAAATATGATTATTGTAACGCTTCGTTTAAGATTTAAGGATAAACATATTTGAGTCTCTGATCAAAAGGGAAAACATAATTACTACTATAAATTCAGATTGATCAATTAACTTTAGTAATCATTAGGATTCACAAAAGATTAGGATCGAAAAGCATAACTCAGAAACAACAAAGCCAAAGATGTTATGTAATAAGCGATAACTAAAACAAGAACACTTGTGATAAGTGTGGCTAATGTAATCTTTTAAATAAAAAGTGTCCAGCATTCGGAAAAAATGTATTAAGTGTACAAAGTTTTATCATTTATCGCACACTGTAAAAGCAAAATGGTTAATTTAGTGGATAGGTGTTTAGAGTTATTTTTCTGTAAGTGAAATCTCAAGTGAAAGATGTAATGATTAGTTATAAATATTATTGTAAAACAATTACGGTTATGTTTATAATGGGCACAGGAGGATAGGTTAATCTTTTTAAATAAACTCAATCATTTTAAAGTACTTTAATTATGATTTTCACAATTTGATTCCAGTAAAGAAAACGTTTACTAGTTTTTACGGGACAAATATTAAATGTGATAGGAAAATGTGCATGCACATTACCTCGCACCGTTGAGGGTAAAACAAATAACATAGATTTTTATGTTTTAAAACCAAACAATAAATGCATATTAGGCCTAATTAGGTGTATATCATTAAATTTATTAAAAGAGTAATTTATTAAGAGAGGAATTATTCCATGTAAAGAAAATAATTTAAAAGCTAACATTAAAAAAAAAAGATCTGTTACAAAGTCAAATGAGTATTTGACTTATATTAATAAGAACGCTCGTAACATATATTTCTGAAAATTTTATAAAATTAGTGTTAATAAAACATTTTAGTAAATGGGTGAAAGCAAAATTATTATTTTTTAAATAACCGACCTAGATCATATACACTTAAATTACTTTGAAAGAAACAACTATCATATAAAGAGACTTGTTAACAATGATGCGTTGAAAAATTCAAAACACTATTTTATTTGTGTAATCTCTAATAAATCAAATCATAATTTTAAGGTACAGAGATAAAATTAAAAACATTACTAAAGTTTTAAATAGAAAATACTAAATAAAACAGGTAAATTCACCAGTAAAAAAAAACTTTTGTAATTAATTAAAAGAGATATTATTGTTCTGCGCTTATTTTGTATTCCTGTCGCAAACTAGAGATATCTCAATACAATTCACCTCTTAGCGACTTCAGTTTTATGCTGGTCTAATAAAACTACTTGTTTTGGCATTTTGAGAAGTCTCTGGCAAAACAAAGCCGGAGAATTATCGATAAACCACGAGAGTTGACAGGCAACGCTGTATTGTAACAGACGCTTCTTTATATGCGTCGGTCATACAGGCTGTATGTACAACGTTTTATGTATCCGTACAACGTCGCTAGTAAAATAAGTATTCTACTACGAGTTATTATCGGTGATAATACGCTCCGATCATTTTAGCTACACATTCATATTGCTTGAATTATGTGCCATTCACATGGTATCAACATGTGTAAACGTAATTTAAAAAACCAAAGCCATCGCGGTAGTAAAATTAACAATTAACAAAGCTTGTCTATGTTTTACATTTACAAACTGTGAACAGTGATATTAATTAGTGATAACTATTGTAATTACTTTTGTGTCAAGTGTCTTCGCCAGGTATCTGTGCACATTTAGGCCTACGAACATCGCCATTAGCCTACACCGTCCTACAAATGTACAAGACAAACAAGGTATGAACATATAAAGTGACAATTCTACATTGATATAGACAAGAGTATAATTAATTGTTCTAAGTTCAATATATTTACTTGCTTAAAGCAAGTTGGTCCCTCGAACAGTAAAGTCTATTAAATCAAAAGATTGAATTACGCAGCAGATATTATAGCTTACAAATTCAAACTTATTATAAATAAGAAAAGATAATATTTTGCGTTAAGTTTAAATTTAAAGCAGGAACTCAATACGATTTTATTATTATTAATAGAAAAGGGAACAATTATTTTATATCTCTACGTATTAGTGTTAATATGTCTAAATAATATAAAATAATAACAGTGTACAAATCAGATGTTTATTATTATTGTTATTATTATTAAGAGAGGTTATGTTTCCATATGCTAATGCATAGATTTTTTGAGCTGTAATTTTATCTTTTATCATCTGTCTTTTGCCACAATAGTCACATTTATCGTCATATCGAGTACATCCTTCATGGGACCATCTTCAACAAGATACACAATTAACCCAGTCATCGTCCTTTTTCGTGTCTTAATTTTCTCCACACCAAACGCATTCGTCTTCATCCCATTTGCTAAAACTATCAGATCCATCATCACAAATTTCAAGAATATGTACATCAAGTTCGTCTGAATCTGAAGAAGTAACTGGTTCTGAAGTTTTCGTTACTTTCTTCATTTTTTATGGCTCTGTACTTTTTTTAAGATTGGTCTTTATTTTCATTTTTTTCTTCTTCCTTTCTTCTTTTTTATAATCTTTAACCCGTTTTATCATTTTTGCATTTCCTCTTTTGTTTTTTAGGCAAGTTATGTTTCTGGTGAACTCAAACAGTTGAGACGGTTTGATTTCTCCTTTTAGTTGCTTGTACTTTGCTTACACATGTTATTGTTTGTATTTTGTCCAATAGTTTTGAAGGCGTAATCTCATCATACCCTGGCGTATTGTTTTGTCTTGCAATCCCACTAGGCCCTGCAACTACTGGGGCATCATTAAGCCTAGTAGTGCTACTTTCAGAACAAAGAGAGATTTCAACTGTAGGGTTGGTTTCTGTTGTATCTGAGAGAAAGGCATATTCAGGAATTGCATTAGGATCAAACGGAATGATTCCACAGGTTTTGAAACCGTTAACTCAATTGCTTACACTTGCTTATTTCCCCCATCAAGAACTTAAAAGCTCGCCAAACTGGAGTCGAGTGATTTTGCGTGAAGGTTTATTAGTCATGTAGCAACTACAGGCTGAGAAAAAGTGTGCTTTAAAAGATTTGAAGAACGAACGATCCCATGGTTGTAGCCAATGGCTTGCATGGGGAGGTATACTCATTAAAATGATGTCGTTCTTTTCAGCAAACTCCAGCATTTCAAACAACTAGTGTGAGATGTATGGCCATCAAGAAGAAGAAGAACTTCTTCTGGTGGTTTCCAAAACATAAAATGTGTTTACAATCAATCAAAAAATATTTCAATATTAACATAGGCTGAATCTTAACTTGAGAGCCAGTTACAAAATTATTGCTTTAGGTTTTTACCTTTCATTATGGCATAAGGAGGTGTTACGAATTGATGGGGTGTGTGATCAGAAATATATATTAGTTATATTAATTATTAGAGTTAGTATGTTTAGTGTAAAGATATTACTTTGCGTAAGACAGATAGAGGTGAACAAGGAAGCATAACAAGGAAGGATGAGCTTGGCGGAAGTGTTTTTGTGATGCACGGAAGAACAGTGTAGTTTGTCAACACGGAAGTTAGATGGGTTATATAAGCATAACCCTAATCTAGATTCGTGGCCAGTCGCTTAAGGTGTTGGGCCGGTAGCTAGGCCAGTCTGTTAAGGTGTTGGGCCGGTAGCTGGACCAGTCTGTTAAGGTGTTGGGCCGGTAGCTAGGCCAGTCTGTTAAAGTGTGGGGCCGGAAAGCTAGGCCAACTAGCTAGGGACATTTGGCCGGGACTTGGCCAAGTGTTGTGATTGAGAAACTGAGGGTTGGAAGCTGGACAACACGAGACAAGTCATCACTACGAGAAGTCTACACGAGATAGAAGGACGAAACCGGTTCTGCAATAGAACGAGATTTGAGTGAGTCACAGAATACTTAGTCTATTAATATCTCATTGAGTTTGGAGTCAAAAGATTAACGGGAAAGTTTAATTAAAGTAAATTCAATAGCTTTGTTTACCTAGTTCTTGTTTCAGTCTGTCATTCGAAAGTAGTATCTAGTAAAGGAAATGTATGTAGAGCATAAGTATAGGATAATGTATCAAACCATATTATGTTTATGTTATTGCATTGTACAAATAAATATAGAGAGATAAGTTTTGCCACTGAACCACTGGAATGCATTGTTATTGATCTGTCTCTTTGTTATTAACATATTAACCTAGTGTTTGAACCCGGGTAATAAGGGTAGATATTTTACCCCTAACAGAGGCAAAAAAGTTCCCTCCTCATTTACACAAGCTAAAACAGATATTGTTTCCTTTTCTCTCCCAAAGTCACGCAAGTAACATTCCTAGAACCTTTAACCGCAATAACTTTTCCCGGTTTATTATTCATTTGCAATCCAGTCTCGTCCATATTAAAGATATGTCCGGGCTTGTCTATTAGTTTATGTTTCATGAGAACACTTTGCAACAAGTTAAAATAACTTTCGAAAGTATTTTTATTTATTCCCTTGGCTCCAGAAATAGAAACTTCTTCCGCCTGTCGATTTGAAAGTTAAGGGTTTCGAGAAAGAAAAGATGATAGCCAGTCGTAACCAGCTCGCTTTGTTTCTCTATTAAAGGTGTGCTTCAAGTTTAATGTTTCTTCCAGCTCGAAATTAATGGAAAGTACTGAGTATCTGTCAGGTGTGAAATCACGTGAATGAAGCTTTTTAATACGTGAAACGATTTTCTTTTCATTCTGGATTCCCAAATTGGTATACTTCCCCATAGAACCCTTAGTTAAGACTTAAGATTTAAGACGCCTTTTTAGAGTAGTTTTTGGGATTCTAAAAGCATTAGCAGCTGCATTAATTCCCATATTTTTGTTCAACTGCTTGAACTGCTTTACTTAAATCTTCTTCAGACCATTGGCTACGCCCCAATGTCCCTGTTCTTACATACGTTGTTGGCATTTCTGTAACCAAATATTACCAACTTCATGATTTCAGAGAAACAACTGTTATTTGTTGCAATACTTTAAAGAGTATAACGCATGGTCCGTCTATCCCCTATATTTTACCTAGTCCATCAATCCCGAAATCAAGTTTTCCATCTATACCATTGTACTCACTAGTGAGTGACCTTTAGCCTGCCATGTTAGGTTAGGAATATAACTAGACACTCTACAAAGCTATTCTAGCGGTAATACAACAGAACATGTCCAATCGAAATAATGTAACATGAAATATAAATTGAGATTACAATTTGTCTACTTACCAAAACGGGAAATAACTTTTTCACAAAAACTATGAACAAATATATCTTATTAGAAGGAAGCATAAACAAAAAAACGAATAAGATCACAGACTGAAACAACTATGGTGCCACTCAAGCGGATGGTTCAAGAACTATGTATCTGGTCCATCTATCCCGGACCTACTCTAATACAAAAGAATGTAATGTTAATTTATGTTTATGTAAATGATGAACAAATTATTTTATTTAAAAAAAAATAAATGCCATTTGAGAGAGTATAGGCCTATGTACTTTAAGCAACGAATTTTTTACGGTAATAGCTCAGTTGCAATTATGTAGTCAAACTAGATAGACAAGCCGTATTCTCATATTATAGTACCACAACTACATAAAATAATAAAATAATGAATGAAAACACGGTACTAGATAGTAAAACTTATATTTCATAAATTAAAATATCTTATGAATAATAGCAATGCCAAAACACTAGTAGAGTTATTTTATGGTTAGACTTGGGCTCATAAATTCTTAAAGTATTGTATCTTATTGCTTGACCCAAAACCAAGTTTATCGGGAAACAGACTTGCACACAATTCTACAGTATTTCGTAGTTCTGTTTATTTCGCTACTCAATCTCCATTTATATCGGACTCGGTGGTCTTCAAACATAGACAGACTGCCGCTTTTGTCACACACAAAAAAAAAGTGTTGCTAGGTAAAGATTTTTAACAGGCCGTTTGATCTATTTAAGGATATATATTTTCACAACATGTATTTGCGATAATTTGCACAAGAAAGTACACATATTGTTATTACTAAAATGTTTTAGATCATGCTTAGATTTACATTTTACACACATAATTGTGCATAAACGAAAATATTAACCAAGAAACTACTTAAATAAAAATTAACTTTCCCCAATGGAGTAAACTACAATGGAATAGGAGGGTGAAATAAGAGCAGGTTTAAAATATAAGTAATAAATCACAATGGAGGTAATTTGCTTTAGACTTAATGGGTTGCCTAGACGACTTATTATTTACATTCAAAAGTCTGTCATAAGGTAAGGAAAAACCCATCAAACAACAATATTTGTATTTATCCCCCCCCCCCCCAAAAAAAAAACGTTTACACATCGACGGCGGATGAAACATACCCTAATATATGAAGAACAACCTTGATGGGTACTCTGTGTTAGTTTGTCTCATTTAACTTCAAATATATTGGTCGGGCGGAAGTTATGAACAAGGACTAAAATATTCCTCACAAAGTTTTAAATAAATGTATACTATTAATAATTTAGCTTACCTGTATTATACAGGTATAATCTATACTTACCGGTATAGAGTAAACAACACTCAGAGTTGATAACAGTTAGAAACGAATAGCTAAACATTACTCTGATATGATTTAGTAATGCTAATATATTTTTTGAAAAAAAAATTTCACGTATTTTGGGAATACTTTGAGAATAAAGTTGGACTACTCTGCTCCACCATGTGCTCTAACTGACTTGGACAAGGGTACCTGAACTCATTACTTCAAGATGTATTTGTCGCCATTGATCTAGACATTTCATAGCTTTAAATCTCTATATATGTTTCTTAAAAAGTTACTCTCTGCTATTTTATTCCTATCTACTGTTATCCTAATACCAACTTATTTTGAAATATTTGCCTTGAAAAGCTATATTAGAGTAATTTAGATCTACACCCTTCAAACTGTAATTAACTTCGAATGCTCTTTACTTGAAATCAGTAATTTATTATTTTCCAAATTATCAACATAATACTTTTTATGTAGAATTGTGTAAGGATTCTATTGTTCTTTAGTTTCTATTGATTAATTCCGTCCTACCAAAGGATTTTGAGTTAAATTAGAAAAAAAAACATAGTATCCATTTGATTTTCGTGAATTAAATTGATGTTTCAGCCACCTCTATTAATTCTTATTAGTGACACTTCTAGAAAAACTATTGTGAATTGCAAACCTTTATAAATATTTTCCCACAGAAAACCTACCTTTGGGCGACTATTATTTGTTTTAATATTGGTTTTCTGCATTACTCTGTAAGAGGTTGTAGTAAAAGCTATGCTTGTTCATTAGAAAAGAAGGCGTTTCCCATGAGCAACAATGATCCATTAATAATTTATTTACACTAGTAGTTCTTGGGCATGCATGTATTGTAAACAAGTTTGAACTCTACATCCTGATGTTTCAGTGCCTATACTATTGAATTGCCTTGATTACTGAATCCTTTTATTGAGCGATATTGAGGCAATGATGAAGTGCAATGATGAGACAATGATGACACATGAAATAGGCCACAGGCAACTCATCAGACCAGTAAGTGTTTATTAAGTGACCTGTAATCACATTTGCACTATTAAAGTTGTTATCACCCTGAATAGAATGTACTGGATAAATAACAGAGTTTAGTGTTGTTTATGTGGTTTTGGATATCTTGAATACCATCTCTACATAAACAGTTTATACATTAGTTGTTGAATATAGAAGTGTGTCTTATCTTTGAACACTGGTTAACTACGACTACCTATATGAAACCACAGAGATATAACCCATTGATTTGTAATATCCAAACATTTTATAACAAGGCATTTTTTAAGTTGATCAAAGTGAGTACAATGATGCAATTGATACAGTATTCGTATGAGATTCAATTTCGAAGGAAATGTGGTTTACGTTCACCGATTATTTATCCATACATTTATTTTAAAAAAGTGTAGAAAAACAATAATTGCACACGTAGACAGAACTATAAAGGAAAACTACCATCGCACCAGTGACCTAAAGCGTTGAAAACATTCGATACAATGTTATACAAAAATGCAGATTTTGGTAAAACATGTTTTTACTTAGTAACTAGGAAGTGTTATTTAGTATGAATTACATACTGAAAATGTTTAACTAATCCATTAAATCTGACTAGTTTTATTTGCACATGTTTGTGTTTTCATTTGAAGTAAAAAATTTCAATAAATTGGATTCTAAAGAACAAACTACCAATAAGGAAAGAACTGGGCTACAAGTAAGTACCGCACTTCTTGTATTTTTTCATTGAACCACCGAACGAATATACAAAGTAACTAAGATGTGATCCACTTTTCCACGTTACTGAAACATTTTTACCTTTATATTTAATCATTATGTGATTCATGGCCTCTTAAAATTATAGCTCAGCTCTTTTCTTATTTTTAGTTTGTTCTTTAGAATGCAATGTATTACAATTTTTTAATTCAAATGAAAACACAAACATGTGAAAATAAAACTAGTCAGATTTAAAGGAATAGTAGAACATTTTCATTGTGTAATTCATAATAAATAACAATTAATTCATAGTTACTAAGTTAAACCATGTTTTACTAAAACATAAATATCACGGTTTAAAAATCTGCGTTATTTATGACCAAATTTAGTTTCTGATAAAATTATTTATTTTTAACTTTTATACATTTAGTTTTTTCTAGAAATACAATTAAGTAATTCACAAATAATTTTAAAGTAACTCGAAGTTAATAAAGGTTAACTATTTTTGCTGACTATTGAGAAGATAACGGGCCTTGTTATAATAATCGTTACTGTCATTACTAATTATTAATTATTTCTTATAATAAAGCAAAGCTCAAACTATCAGTAATCAAAACTGAAAATATATTTAAAATATTTTAAATAATAATCAAAGTTCTAGAGAGTATTATATTGTGTACTTTTTAAACCGTTCACTTTTAAGCTGAAACTAATTAATTACGGAAAACATGTTATAATTCACTTTAACAAGAAGTATCATTTATAGAAAATTTCAGATATAAAGCTTCAAATCAAATAGTAAAATGTTTAACCTGGTTTTTGTAGATTTTTAGCTCATTTTGAGGCACAAGCATCTTCTAACTAAAACGAATTTAATTATTCACTATTTGTGCTTTTTAATCTAACAAAACTGACTGTGAAGCACTTATCACAGTAGAACAGAGAGACGCCGACTGGAGTCAAATAAAAATCCTACGGAAGGTCCTGCGGCGCAGTGGTGTGGTGAAATTACGCACTAATGTCTGTCTCTTAGTGCACTAGCCTCTACTATTTGAGAAAGTGTGCTAATATAATACACAAAGGTTGATGAATTTGCATAATGTCAGTGTAAGGTTTTTGTGTTCACGGTGATAAGTTTCTGTGAACGTTACAGAGTATAATATTTGCAGCAACTCTTTAGAAACAATCTAGTGATCGATCTGTTAAAATTCTAACATCACTGAAAACACGTCATTGCTAAAAATTCTTCTTTAAACTATTCTGCATGTTCTTTCTGATATTCGACAACAGATTTTCTTCTAATAACATACCAGAACTCAGTCTTGGAGTATATGTGATAATTGGACTTTATTTTGTATAGCGACTTAATTAAAAAAAAATGTAAGATCTCTTAACATGTAAATTGAGTTCAAATTAGGAAGATAGTTTATTTCTAGCTGATTTTATTTAATTAATACAATTCATGACATAATATGCTTCTATTCTTTAACCTCATAGTGCTCTGTGACGTCATTCAGTTTAATTGTTCTAGTGAACAAAGGAAATGTATAAAGGATCAGTATATGGAATTGTGCCAGAGACGGGAGAGGTGGGTATTACAGTATGGCAGAGGGAGTTAAGGGTAGAAATTAATGTGTTTGCCGAATATTTTGTAATTTGGAACTACTAAACGTATTTACGGGGTTTATTTCCAACAAATTTTGTTAGATTACAATGTTATGTTAGCCTTTAATTTATTCTATTCCAATACAATTTATAGAAATATTTTGGTAATTGTTTTAATATACTTCAGATTAAAATACGCTTTATATAGAACAAATGTATTACAGTATTATTATTATTATTATATTACGATGCACTATATAACGGATTATTTAAAAATCATGTTTAAAACCGTTATGAAAAACGTATCATACGTGCTCTTTAGAAGAACGAATGTTTTTGTAATACAGTAGGATTGAATTTAATATAGAATAGAACTTTAAAAGTAAATTCTTAAGATAATTTTCGTATACAAAATAATCTAAATTAATTTATTAGTCTTTTAAAAAATCATAATTTTGTTTTATCGAATCATATTTGTATATTATACATAATTTATAACATATTATGCTATACATGTTTATTGTGATCAGAATTTCGGCTCTTTAAACTTTATTAATGTACATTAAAATTTTATAATAACAGTTAATGTCTCACATCCATTAATCTTCAAACGCGCACGAGGGTCACTTGCAACTAACAGTAAACGGGTGGAGTAAAAATGTGTAGCGATGTGTCTTGTCTGAATGATTTATGTTTGTAATTGTTAATACGATTTCGTATAAATCTCTCACAATTAAAATGTTTCTTTTATAGGAGAATAGGAATTTTTCTCTACACTATATCATGGGTGTTATTCTGTAATGCTATAGAGACAGCTCGGAATGGGAACTGGATATTCTTACTTCCGAATCGTTGCTATACCTATAATACAATTTCGAACTTCAGGAACCAATGTGCTGCATTAGCCGTAGCACGGCCAAGAGTACATTCAAAACTGGGCCAGGGAAGAGTAAGCGATTGATCAAGGTACCACACGCTAAGCTTACCGAATCCGTAATCAAGTTAAACCGACCACAGATCATAAGAGCAGCAGGACTCATTACTGGACATGGTCAGTTCCGGGAACACCTACCAACAGTGGGAATCCTTGAAGGCGACCAACTCTGTAGGCTTTATAATCAGGCAGAACAATCAGCAAGACACTTCATATTTGAGTGCAAGATCCTGGAGCGTAGAAGGAGGGGACTCTTTGGAATCCAGAAACCAGAGGACGAAGAGGACACTTACTTGGTGGAGAAAATTCTGAGCCTCACAAGGGATACAGGCTTCTAACGTGCTAGGCGCAGGTCACAGGGGGCACAATTAACCAAAGGTCGACGTGAAAGGAAACATTTTCCAATGAGGAATCTACTCCAGAAAAATCTAATCTAATCTAATATGCATGGTAAACTGTTACAGACACAGATACATGACCAGTTTATATTGTAGATACAATTTGGTATAAATCTTTCAGCTTCACTCGTAATGTTTTAGTATTGACGCAGGCATTAACCTTGACATTACTAATGTATTTTGATTCTATTGCAAACATATCTAATTGTCTATACTAATATTATAAAGAGGTAAAATTTGTTTGTTTGTATGTAGGGGGTAATCTCTGGAACTACTGAACCAATTGAAAAAATAGATTTACTAATACAAAGCTACACTATCCCTGAGTAATATAGGCTATAATTCATTTTGATAAATATATTTTTATTTCAATATTTGTAAATTTAGTCGGAAAAACATCTTAGGTTAGGCGTAGACTGATGAACCAACACATGTATTTACATTACCATAGCAACCAATTGATTAAAATAACAGATAAAACAGCTGTTTGCTCCAATATTTCCATTAACAGCTGATTTCAAATTTTTAAGCAATTATTTGTATTTATAACTTTTACGTTAGGTTTTCATTAAAGTGTAGTAGACCTGAGCCTTACTGGCTCTTTTAACCTTTAATATAGGCCTAACTGCTATAAAATATCCGAAATAATTTGATTTGAACATTAACATTATTTACCATCTTAGCTTTGTTGTTATTATTAATCCTACACATTTATTACAGAAAAAATATTATGATTATGTGTATAGAAGGTTCCAACGGGGTTGACGTGCGGAGTACGCAGGAGTTTTCCCTAGTAGTTTATAAAATCACAAGTTAGATTAAAAAGGTTTAAAACTAATTTTTTATCTGAAATTTTTTAAAGATGACAAATGGAAACTTTGCATATTATAAAAAAATTTCAAGATTTATGTGCAAAATAGCGTGAAAACAACTCGCACATTAAATTAATCTAAAAATATGCAATTTACTTAAAATGCACATATAAACTAAATGTACTAACAGCTTTAATATTTCCGAGCTGGTTTCGTAATGGTATGGGTGTCTTTCCACGTGACATTAGGAAAGTTATATTCTCATTTTAAAACCATGAGTACTGCACATCAAGTAGTTTTTGAGAAACAACAATTTTTAATTAAAATTGTTTTTCCATAGGACAATATGGTTTTTTCAATGTTCTCTCTTCTGGGTATTTGTTTGAAAATTGTTTAATCCTGGGTCTATTCTACTTGTAGTCTACATTGAAATATTATTGTAATATTTAAATTGTTGCAGTATATTAAGTAATTTTCAAAATATATAATTTTTGTAATTAATTGTCATAGTTAACCCTTAAGACATTTATTGCTTCACAGTACCTAATTCTTAAGGAACTATTTTTGTAAATATTGTGTGCCCAGTTTGATGTGACATTTATTTGGAAAGGGATATTCTGATTTTGAACTGCTTTTGAATTGTCATACCTTAAATATTTACGATACACATTCTGTCTTCATTTCAGTCTTTGTTTTATTATAAATATTACATAATACATTACCGTATTTTCTGGGTAAATTTGTTTATGGTATATGACTCATTCAAAGTGTCCTCGGTATAAATTCTTATATAAATCGTTGTTGTTACTAAAATAGTTCCTAAGATACAGACATATTAACCTGGTTTTTTCAGGAAAATAAAAATTTTGCGGTACACGATATCGTGGGTGTTATTTTGTAATGTTATAAAGTCAGCTCGGCGTGGGAACGGGATATTATTATTTCCGAATCGTTGTTATACCTTAAATACAATAACAAAATACATCAATTTTAAATTTAACAAGGGCCTTAAAAAGGTAGGGGTTTCGTGGTTCTTATACATTTTGGCAATATTTTCTTTCCGACGTGAATTCGATAACAGTATATTATTATTCTGTGACAGATTGCAGCGGGCACAGAATTACTGTATACGTTTTATTTTGTATTTAAATCGCGATGCTCATGTTTCTCTTTACTATAAAACTCTCACCATCTTAAAACTTAATGAACTACGGACATATCATACTCTGATGATGTTACATTCCATTCTACAAACTGGAGTGCCGACTTACATGGCAGAAAAATTTGTCTATATCTCTAACATAAGTGCAAAGAGGACTAGAAGATGTGACACTACTCTTGCTATACCTTTGCACCGGACTATGAAATATAATAAATCATTTACGTGTCCGCTTGCCGTCTGTGGAATTCGCTATCGGATGCAATTAAGTCTGCTGACGGCCGTGTCCAGTTTTCAAAGCTATTGATGTCATATTTATTGTTCACAGTGGATGATGCATCCCAGTATTGAGGCGAACATTGGAAGTGTTTATTGTTCAGTTGTATGAATTTGTATGAATGTTTAATTATGATTGTAATGCGTATTAACCGGTTTGTATTAATTGCTGTTAATGTTTTTATAAATTGCATAAGCTACATTTATTATTATTTGTTGTCTGTTAAAGTACTATTTATTTTTAAGAATTTAATTTTGTAAATGTTTGTAATTTTGTATATTATGTTTGTAATTTTTGTATTTAGGTTAGGTGGAAGAGAGGACTAAACGGTCCTAACCTCGCCCCAAAAAATAAAGTCAATATCTATCTATCTATCTATTCTCATATGTATTCCCCCAATACGAACATGCATATACAATATGATTAGTGAACATAAAAGAATATGAATTTTGATGAATTTGAATTGATCTAACCTTGATCAATATTCCCTGTAAGTTACCTGTATTTTTATTTCCAGATAAAGCAAATTTTATTTTAATTTTTTTAAATTTTTAATGAGGTAAGATAATTTTATAAATATATTGAAGGTTTGGAATGTATTTAATGCTATCAATTTAATAAATTAATTAAATTTAAGGGAAATATAGATGTATTATGTAAATAACTAATAATAAATTTATATTACAAACAAATGCTAGATTGTATATGTAGGTTTGATGCGTTTTTGCAATGTTGTACAAAACATGGCATCAAGCGGAATTAACCGTAGAAAACTGGATCACTGAAGGATATACATACTATTCTCTGAATATAAAGATAAACAGGAGTTTTGAAAGTCTTTTGGGATATTGAAACATAAAAGGTGTAATAGCGTTTTTTGCTGCGGCTTAGAATATGCATTCTTTTGAAAATATATAGCTCTAGTCTGCTACTCTAGTCGTATAACTCTACTTGTAATATATATTCTGACGTAGAGTTTCTTACTTCCAGTTTTAAAAATAGGGTAGCCGAATAATGTTATACCACAAATTTTATATATTTTCTTTATCATATGTAGTTATGTAAAACAGTATTTACGATTTTTCAAACCATACTTTTATGTCTCAGAAGTAACACCATTTTCCAACTTGAACCTTATTGTGTATAGAATACCCTTGTTATTGTAGTTTAGAATGCATAGTGTAAATCATAAACGTTTAACTAAATACAGGGATATTACGCTTACTTTTCCTTTAATGAGAAAATATTAAAATAAATATAATTTAGTACAAGCACAAAAAGGACAATTGTAGTAGGCCTACAATAATGTTAAAAACAATAGCAACATTGGCAATAGCTCATCTTTAATTCACTAAAAACATAAAAAGTAATTTTCTGTCGAACAAAACGTTTAAGAGACTAGTCTTGTATACTATAAACTACCGCCGGCTACTCAAGTCAATAAATTAAAATGTTTTAAGATACTCAATATTAAATGTATCTGACACATTATAAATGTGTAAAAATGACTTATTTCAAAATGTAGAAAATACAGAAAAGACGCACGCGACAATGGGAAAACGGTCGTAGTGTAATGTAGAAAGCAAATGGAAGGCACTCTTAAATTGACTAAAAATAAAATTTTAAATATTCAATGTCTTTAAAGATATTCCATATGTTTTTACATATATGACAATAATTGTAATAATAATATATTAGGGTAAATAATTATTGTACTGTCTCTGTTCTATTTTCATAAAATTACAATTATTGTAAAAACCTTGCATGGCAAAATGGTTCATTCTATTTAACTATTTTAATGGTTGCTGATGCTGTTTTATGACAGGACTGAAAGGTATTCTAAGTATGATTAAAACTTATTCTACACATATTTTATAAAAGCCTTTAATTACACACCATATTGATATAATATTATAATTTAAAAAAAAATAAGTTATTATTTTTTCGATTTATGTTCAAAATTAAACTATAACTCCTCTTATTTATCGTTACTTTGTATAAATTCCATTTCTTCATTTCCTTTTCTATATGGAATAAATTTTAGTGAAACTACTGAAGTTTAGTTTGTGTTATTTTGTGCGATACAAGTTAAGTTTTATAACTATAAGATTTTATTTATTGTATTGCTTATCGTTTTTCATTGATCTCTGTAGGCTATAATATGCGTATTTCTATTAATAGTGGACAATAATTTGTATAAATTTTATGAGGAAAATCTGTTTTTAGTTTATGATAATTCTTAATTATTTCATAATGCAATATTTATCTGAAGATATTTAGTTTTAATGTGACTCCATATGCTTGATAGATAAACGAAATAGGTGTTACTATAGGCAGAAGGGTCTTTTACGATGTCTATTAAAAGATAACTTGTACTAACTTAACGATTTTGTCCTTCCCTATGGCAGGTTAACTTACACGGAAATGACGTCATTAAAACTTAGAGGAATGAGTAAATTATTCACTAAGATGATAAGGATTAATAGTAAAGTGCAAATATGTTACGTACATTGAAACTATTCTGTTGTTCTTCAGACATTTTTAAAGCTGGTATAAGGTAAATAATACGTTTGAGAAAATACAAGTTCTTTAATAGATGTTTCAAGCGATTCTAAGGAAGTAGCGGTAAATCAAAATATTTTTCTAAAGCAATAATAACTTTAATTATTTAATGTAATAAATATAATCGCCTACATAATTCTTTACTTATTAAATTTCTAAACTAAGACTTTGTGTTTTGCAATTATTGTATTATTATATCACATACAAATAAAAAGCAAAGGTTGATCCTACAGTTTCTTTTTAACAGATTAAATCAGTTATAATAATTAAGAGAGAGAAAGTAATAGTTTTTAAAAATACTAAACGACAATTTAATTTTATAAAAAAAACGTATCAAAAGTGTTTTGTTCTTCATACACATATAAATTTTTAAGCAATAATAATTCCTTTATTTACTGAGTAAAACATAAATATTGAATTAATTATAAAATATGACAAATAGTTTTTAATAACGCAATTCACTCTGCCCACGAATATATTACGTACAATAAAACTATTAATAGGCCTATCTATTTACTTGAATAATGTATGGAATATGAGCTGAATATACAAACTCCAAAAAACTATCAAATACTTTATACTAAAGACTTCGGTTATAATAGAGTATGTAAAAAAACTCAATCAAATTCTTTTTGTCAAACCTTACTGTTTTGGAAAATAATGTTTATTTCTACAGTGTGTACTAACAGATCACTTGTTTGATAATTGTTATTACGAAGGCTGATAATAATGAAGTTATTCAGTAATTTTATTGAACTAAGAATATATAAGATCCAACAAAGACAACAATTTCAGCAAGAATATTCAATATAAGATTGCAACATTATAAGCTGGTCTCATTTTGTTGCGTACCGTGGTGCGTACCGGGACAGCGTCGTAAGTGGTCGCGCACCACGAGTATAAGCAATACAGGCGTATAAGAGTGTTTAATTTATTTGTTATGTAACCGTTGTGTTAGTTATGTGTGAGTGTTTGTGCAAGTGACGAAGGGAAACCTGATAAACTTGAAAATGGCTGAATAGCCGAAACGGCCGTCGTTTAGCGACGAAAAGGAATATCGAAGACTGTATTACGTTTCGTAATAGGCGCCTGGCCTTACCGACATTGCAGTCTGCTATTCGACTCTTCTAGTTCAAGTAGTTCCCTTTTTCCCGCTAGACGGCGACTCCGTACAGACACCAATAGTTTATAGCGTCATAGGCATATCTGAGACTGACCAGCTGTTTATCACGTGACCGGCTCTGTCATCGAATTAACTCCGTTAAAAGGCAGATATTACCTTCCCGTTTTGTTCAAGTCGACAGACGTCATGGCTTTGTCTTTATGACGTTCTTAATTTTTGTAAATGTATTAGTCGGGAGTATATGATCGACAGTGCGTTAGTAATTAAAATGCTTTTCTTTTAAGTCCTATTCTACTATAAAACCCAGGTATGTGAACTTTATATTACCAATTTGGAATGTCTTTGCTTGTCACCTTATGTAACGTTGCCTTTGTTATAAAACTTTACTTGTAAGTTTACAACTATGTGAACTTAAGTTTACATTTAATATTATAAATAATAGTTCAAATTCTTTAAGTATATTTTTATATCAATGTTATTCAAGTTTTCCTTCTTTAAATTACAATCAGTATACAATTAATGTAACTAGCCTATTTTCAAACTAAAGCCTAGCTTAGGCAATTTATGTATTTTTTGTTACAAATTTAAAGCTGTGTAATTTTTTAACAAATAAGGGCTTTAAAAACCTATCATTTAAATAACGATATCTCTGAAATATATTGAGCCTATAAGCAAGAAGCATTTTAAAAGTTTAACATGTGCTCTCTAGACATGTAACAACAGCTAAAGTTAACATGACAAATGCTAACAAGTTATCTTTGGTTAAATCTTCAATTAACAGTTAACATTTTGATTTAATCCTGCTTGTTAAAAACATATCAAATTATTATAAAGGCAAACTTTTAACCTGAAGGCTTTTCACTATGTTTTGGTTTTAAAGCCTACTTTATTTCTAAAAAACATGTTATTTTGTTTTACATGCAGTGTATAACTGGTGCAACTACTACACCATGTTCTGCTTCTAAATCCAACTACTACACCATGTTCTACTTCTAAATCCAACTTCACTATGAAGAGTTAGAAATGTTCTGCTAAATAAAAAACAAAACTTTATCTGCTGACTACCTATGCAACTTTAATGGTTATTTTCGGCGACAGTGCCTAGTTTTTGAAATAGCTATGAACTTTATAAAGAAATTTTACTAAAACCTGCAGTGAACATTCTGGAAAACTTTTTTTGAATAGGTTGTGTACTGTTTTGTGTCTTGTAAGAAATGTATAATATTTAATATATGTCTTTTATAAATTAATAATCTTGGGAGGAGCGCTATAGCAATTTTGGAACCTCAGTCCTTAAAGGACTCTTTTAGAAATTAGATACATATTTTTTTTTATTATAGAGAGACGTCTCACAACTTCATTTAATGCTTTATTTTTTTATTATTTAATTGTACTTAGCTCTACAGTTGGCCAACGACATAAATGTTACTTATTAATAAATCCATGGTACTATATGTTAAATTTTGTAATTTTGTTTCATTAATAAAATTTTGTAGTTATTATTAATGTGGAGGGTTTTTCAACTTTTAAATTTTTAGGGAGGGAACTTTGAAATTCAACTTAAATTATAAATTGTTAACAAACCATTTTTCTATTTTCGGTATCTAAGGGCATGTAAATTTTTTCATTTTTGTAACTAAGGGCATGTGATATTTTTTTTTATTTTGGTTAATAAACCTAAATCTAATCTAGCTTTTCCTTTATTGAGTTAACCTCAATGTATCATAATGATTTTGTAAGTGATCAGCTGAGACATTTCTGCAGTTTGGCGATTTTTGTTTTAAAGGTAAGTCTTTGAACATGTCCAGTCTATGTGGCCCAGTATAGCTTCCGATTTAATTTATTCGTTTTTATCTAAGACTGGTACATGTTTTCTTGTAGCAGATTGCGTGGTTACCTTCCGATTAAAGTTTGTTTAGCGGGTCGATTCTCAGATAGGCCTAACTTAATAATTTTTCTTTGGTCACACTCTTTGACTTCTGTTTGTTTAACTTGCTTAAATTTTGTTTGGGGGTAACTCGATGGTGTTTGTTTTCTTGAGTACTGCCGCCTTGATTTTTTTTATAAACCTTATAGTTTATATAAAGTCCTAATATATATTTCATTCGTCACACCATTCTCACACAACGACATTTCTCATAAACCAAATTTTTTTTGTTGATGAAACTTTAAACTTTTTTTTATCATTCTTTTTTTACAATTTAATATAAATCCAGACAGAGACAAATAAAAACAAAAAACAAAAAATACAAAAAAACTACAAAATCCCAAAAAATAAATAAAATTTATAAAATCCAAAAATAGATAAAAACTTAACAAAAATTGAAAAAAAATTTACAAAATTTCTCTTTGTTTGTGTCTATTTTTAATACTCTTTTTTTTATATATACACACAGCTTACTCTTTTCCAAATTATCACCTGGCTTTATTTTTTATTTAATTTGAAAACATGTGTTACACAACAAATTGTAGATTATCTCAGGAAGCCAGAACTTTCTTTTGAAGTAGTTGTGCGAGGAGGCGGTCTTGGCACTGTAAGGACAATGCGGTCTAGTTTGCGAGGCCTGCTTCAGGAAGGCTCTGAGCCATGTGCAAATATTTTAACAGCTGATAATTTTGAGGAGCAGTTCGACCTGGCTCATGGCTCTCTTAACGATTTAAAAGATAAATTTGCAAGTTTAAATCCTAATCAAATTTTCGAATTATCTAGATTTAATACTAGGCTAGAGCTGTTTGAGGCTAGGTTAAGCTTATTAACAACTGTGTTAAATAATTTAAACTTAAATGCCGCTGAGCATAATGCAGAGTGTAATCGTATGTTAGCATCTTTTCAAATGCTTAAACTAAATTTTCAGTCGCTCTCTGCAGATAATTTAAATAATTCTGTAGTTCCAACGCAGTCCTCAGTGTCGAGCCAAATCAATGTGGCCACTGCTTCTACAATTCCAATTTTAAATTTGCCAGACGCCGAAAGAAATTTGCTAGAATCAGGCTCTGTACCTGCTTCCATTATTTTAGGTCAGGAGTACTCCACTCCTGAAATTTTTTATGGTAAACTCAGCCATCCGGCTGAAAAGTTGATATCGACTCTCCCTATAACAGACGGTTTCGATTTGGAGAAACTAATTAAATTTATTAAAATTGCTTTAAACTTGTGCAAAATTTATCCCGACATCAGAAGAAATATTTTAAGTGTCCTAATGCCTTATGCAAAGGAACCATTAAGCTCGTGCTTAGGTAAGCACACGACGTTTCGCGCCTTCCATAGAGAGGCATTAAATAGTTTCATACCTGCTAAACGTCGGAACACTTTGGAGCAGGATCTTTTCTTTAGACCTCAAGGTTTGGGAGAGACTCTGCACCATTTTGTTTCCAACATCAAGGAAGCTGCGCAGGTGCTTCTTGTAGATAAAACCGAAACAGAAATAACACAGGTTATTGCTGATGCTCTCTCGCCGGAGGTGCGAAACTGTCTAGTATTTGCAAAAAGGCCTGTTAACTTCAACGACTTGGACACCATCTGTGCCCAAGGCAATAACACCTTATATACTGACAAAGAAAGGTTGTCAGTGGAGAAAAGTTTCTCTAGGTCGGAACCCGAGTTTAGACCCGTAAGGTCACCCGTGACCTGCTACAATTGTGGCCGAAGAGCTCATACAAGTTCACAGTGCAGGCAGTATCCTAATCATCGACAACAAAATCAGCACAACTATCCTTCTCATTCAAAAAACGATTGAAGGAGCGGAAATTAGTCGTTTTTCCAATAAAAGCTCCTTCCGTAAACAACGACTACAGTCATATTAAGTTCTATCAATCTTTTTTTAAACCTGCACACATCAGTAAAACTATGTCACGAAAGTCATCTCTTTTTAATAAACCCGTTCACTTTCAATCTAAACCAGGGGTAGTACACAATTACAATAGGTCCTATTTAAATTCAAAACATGAGAGTAACCTCTCAACACCCACTGAAGCTCGTAACTTTTCTAATTTTAAACAGGGATTTGTTGCACCCTTTTACTTAAGGCCCACGTGCCTCTACTGTAAAGCGACTGGTCACTATAACTGGGAGTGTCCTTCTTTCAGTCAGTGTAGAAATAAGATCACTAGTTTTTCTCCTTTAGCCAATAACTCTCTTACCAGAAAAACGTACAAGTCGTTAAAATCCAAAGGTTTGAGCAACAAGATTCTACCTCTTGTTGAAGTCAATTATAAAAATTTTAAGGCCAACGCCTTGTTAGACTCTGGGTCAGTCAGAAGCATCATGTCTTCTGACCTCTTTGAACACTTAAAATCCTTAAACCTAGTCAAAGAAATTCAAGAGGTAAAATCGGAGTGCCTCACCGCAAACGGAGAAAAGCTAGGGATCAATCTAGCGTGTAAAGTTCATCTTAAAATACAACACTGTAGCTGGAACTATGAAATTTTAGTGGCACCTCAGCTGTCGTGTCCTCTGATCCTAGGGTCCGATTTCTTTCTTAAAAGTCGACTCATTTTAGATCTTTTCCAAGGCACCTTTACTTTTAAATTTTATAAGGCTAAACCCTTTCAGTTAGTAAATTTTCAAAAAATTTCACCTCCTACAGTTAGTTTATCCTCTACTACTCGGGTCTCTGAAAACCCAATGAGTCACCTTGATGACAAATGTCAAAAGGAGATCTCAAGTCTGATAGAAAATTTCCCTGAGTTCCTTACTACAGAATTAGGACTCACCGACCTAATTAAATATGAAATAGTGCTGAAAGACAATATACCGGTGAAGAGCCAGCCCCATAAATTGGCCCCTCCGAAAATGCAATTTTTGAGGGAGCACATCAAAAACCTCGTTGAAAAAGGAGTAGTAGAGAAAAGTATCTCCAAATTATTCTTCTCCAGCGTTTCTTGTTCAGCATCCTGAAAAGAAACCCCGAATGGTCATCGATTATCGAAAACTAAACCAACATATCGTAATCGAAGCCGTACCCCTTCCTAATCTGCACCAGTGCTTCAATTGGTTTGTGGGAGCCAAATTTTTCACTGTGTTTGACCTCAACTCAGCCTACCATCAGATTCCACTCACCGAGAGTTCTAAACATCTCACCAGTTTTTGTACCACTTGGATGCTCGACCAGTTTACACGAGTCCCATTTGGACTCTGTACTGGTGCTCAAGTTCTAAAACGACTTCTAGACCAAGTTTTCTCAGACATCAAATTTAAATTCGTTTTCAACTACCTTGATGATTTAGTCATCTATTCTGAGACTTGAGATGAGCACACCAAACATCTGCGTGAAGTCCTATCTCGCTTTCGAAGAGCGAAACTTACGGTTAATCCCGATAAGGTTCGTTTTGCAGTAAGAGAGATAAGTTTCCTTGGAAATTTAGTTTCTGCTAGAGGCGTGCAAATTGACCCCGAAAGAACCAAGGCCATCAGAACTTTTCCTAAACCTACCAATCCAAAAGCTGTGTCACGCTTTATTGGAATGGTCAATTTCTTTTCCCAAACTTCGCTGAACACGCCGCTCCTCTGAATCTGCTCCGGCAGAAAGGGCAAAAGTTTGTTTGGAACAATGAGCAAGACCTTGCTTTTGAATATCTGCGTAATGCCATTGCGCAACCTCCTGTACTTCGTATGGCTAATTTCGACAAACCTTTTGTCCTTCAAACGGACTCAAGTTCGTTTGCTTTAGGAGCAGTCCTACTCCAGGAAATTGACGGTTCACGTCAACCTATTGCCTATGCTTCCCGCACCCTAACACCTGCGGAAAGAAAAGCCTCTTCTGCGTATGAGTCAGAATGTCTGGCCATAATCTTTGGAGTAGAGAAATTTAGACAGTACCTCGAGCATCGCGAGTTTCTCTTAGAAACAGATAATCAAGCTCTTTCATGGCTACTTGCCCGTCCCAGACAATTAGGCAAAATGGGACGGTGGATAGCCAAATTAACATCGTTGAAATTCCAAGTGGCACATATTAGGGGCACCCAAAATGTAATCGCAGATTATCTTTCTAGGATGTTTGAGCTAGAAAAGCAACCAGAACAAATGTCTCCTTCTGAGAACACCATAGTCTGCAATAGCCTTTTAACTAATTTTGCTTTAGCCTTCCAGGACATTAGCACTCAACAGCGCGCTGATGACATCTTAAGTCCAATTATTTCAGATCTAGAAGCAGGTGCATCTTCTAGCCGATATTGTCTAAATAAAGGGACCCTGTGCCTTAAGAATCATAAAGGTATCCCTATCAAAGTTTGTGTACCCCGATCTTTAGTGGACCTAATCATTAATTATTATCACGACTCCCCAGTATGAGGTCATTTAGGTATTTTCAAGACCAAATTTAAAATGAGTGAGTTTTTATTCTGGCCTTCACTCGTAAAGGATGTCACCCAGAAGGTTAGAATTTGTGAAATATGTGCAGTGAGCAAGCCCGCTCGAAATAGCAAACTAGGCTATTTATCATCGATTGTCCCAACCCGTCCTATGGAGAAAATCCACAAAGACTACGTTGGTAAGTTACCACGAACAGCACAAGGCAACACCATGATACTGGTTGCAGTTAACCAGTTCTCTAAATTCACCTGGCTTTGCCCTGTCAGAGATGCCACCTCTTTCAACACCATCAAGGCCTTAAGCCAAAACATATTCCAACATTTTGGTTTTCCTAAGATCTTGATCTCTGACAATGCCACCTGTTCTACATTACATTCGTTCCGCAACTACTGTTTCACTCGTGGTATCAAACACGCAACATTGTCACCTTACCATCCCCAACCGAACAATGCGGAACGTCTGAACAGAAATCTTAAAGCCGCTTTAATTGCCTATCATTCCAACAGTCAAACGTCTTGGGACAAATCCTTATCATGGCTACAGTTAGCCGTTAATTTCGTAACCCACGAGACCTTAAAAACACCTCCCTTTAAAATCCTATTTAATTTCATTCCCAACACCCCGCTTAGCTTAGCCTGGAATATCGACGACCTACTTCCCAGGGACAATTCCAATCCTCATCAAATCTGGCGTGATGCCAAAAACAACATTCTGCGAGCCCATCAAAAGTCTGAGCGCGTCTACAACAAGAACCGTAGACCACATCAATTCAAGATTGGCGATCTAGTGTAGTGTAAGACGCACAATCTGAGCTCCGCAATAGACAAAAGGGCCGCCAAGCTGATGCCCAGGTGGTCAGGGCCCTTTCGTATTATCGATTTTTTATCCCCAGTCACAGTTGCCCTATCTTTTCAACATTCCCGAAACTTCGTCAAAAAGGCCCATATTGAACAACTGAAGCCTCACCTAAAACCTACAGACCCCATTAGTCACTTTTCAGAACGCTGCCCCATTTCAGCTAACTGCACTAAATGCGTTTACCCCACCTGAACCTCTTATAGGTATTAAGTTGTGTTTTTGTCGCTGTTTAACATTTTACACATCATCACTTGATAATCAAGTGCACCCGGACTCGACGTTAAACCAGGAGATTGGCCATCTCAAAGGTTATTATGTTTCCTTGACATGACATAAATTCCCGGCGCCGGAATCCTTCAAATAAATAATGTCGTACGTCATGACATGTCATGCATCTAGTCTATCTTGCAAGATCCGAAGACTGATCACCTTCCGATCCTAGAGATACGACAACAAATAAGCTTGCTTTCGAGCACCTTATTCACTTTAAGGACACAGCGAGTCCACTTATATTTAAGTATTTTTTGTATTTGTTAACAAGTGTTGTATATTTCGGTGGAGGTATATTGACCAGTTGGTTACCTAGAGTTAGTTGTAAGTTTTTTTGTGTTCCTGTGTGTTGTCTTTCTTTATGTGCTCAAGCAAATTTCTTTCGGTTAGTTTGGTTTTGTCTTTTTCTTTGCTTGTCCTTCTGACAAAAAAAATTTTCTTCTTTTCCGACGCAGTCGTTTAGGGGGGGGGGGGGGAGTTATTACGTTTCGTAATAGGCGCCCGGCCTTACCGACACTGCAGTCTGCTATTCGACTCTTCTAGTTCATGTAGTTCCCTTTTTCCCGCTAGACGGCGACTCCGTACAGACACCAATAATTTATAGCGTCATAGGCATATCTGAGACTGACTAGCTGTTTATCACGTGACCGGCTCTGTCATGGAATTAACTCCGTTAAAAGGCAGCCATTACCTTCCCGTTTTGTTTAAGTCGACAGACATCATGGCTTTGTCTTTATGCCGTTCTTAATTTTTGTAAATGTATTAGTCGGGAGTATATGATCGACAGTGCGTTAGTAATTAAAATGTTTTTCTTTTAAGTCCTATTCTACTATAAAACCCATGTATGTGAACTTTATATTACCAATTTGGAATGTCTTTGCTTGTCACCTTATGTAACGTTGCCTTTGTTATAAAACTTTACTTGTAAGTTTACAACTATGTGAACTTAAGTTTACATTTAATATTATAAATAATAGTTCAAATTCTTTAAGTATATTTTTATATCAATGTTATTCAAGTTTTCCTTCTTTAAATTACAATCAGTATACAATTAATGTAACTAGACTATTTTCAAACTAAAGCCTAGCTTAGGCAATTTATGTAATTTTTGTTACAAATTTAAAGCTGTGTAATTTTTTAACAAATAAGGGCTTTAAAAACCTATCATTAAATAACGATATCTCTGAAATATATTGAGCCTATAAGCAAGAAGCATTTTAAAAGTTTAACATGTGCTCTCTAGACATGTAACAACAGCTAAAGTTAACATGACAAATGCTAACAAGTTATCTTTGGTTAAATCTTCAATTAACAGTTAACATTTTGATTTAATCCTGCTTGTTAAAAACATATCAAATTATTATAAAGGCAAACTTTTAACCTAAAGGCTTTTCACTATTTTTTGGTTTTAAAGCCTACTTTAATTCTAAAAAACATGTTATTTTGTTTTACATGCAGTGTATAACTGGTGCAACTACTACACCATGTTCTGCTTCTAAATCCAACTACTACACCATGTTCTACTTCTAAATCCAACTTCACTATGAAGAGTTAGAAATGTTCTGCTAAATAAAAAACAAAACTTTATCTGCTGACTACCTATGCAACTTTAATGGTTATTTTCGGCGACAGTGCCTAGTTTTTGAAATAGCTATGAACTTTATAAAGAAATTTTACTAAAACCTGCAGTGAACATTCTGGAAAACGTTTTTTGAATAGGTTGTGTACTGTTTTGTGTCTTGTAAGAAATGTATAATATTTAGTATATCTCTTTTATAAATTAATAATCTTGGGAGGAGCGCTATAGCAATTTAGGAACCTCAGTCCTTGGTATTATAGAGAGACGTCTCACAACTTCATTTAATGCTTTATTTTTTTATTATTTAATTGTACTTAGCTTTACAGTTGGCCAACGACATAAATGTTACTTATTAATAAATTCATGGTACTATATGTTAAATTTTGTAATTTTGTTTAATTAATAAAATTTTGTATAAATTTTGTAATTATTATTAATGGGGAGGGTTTTTCAACTTTTAAATGTTTAGGGAGGGAACTTTGAAATTCAACTTAAATTATAAATTGTAAACAAACCATTTTTCTATTTTCTGTATCTAAGGGCATGTACATTTTTTCATTTTTTTAACTAAGGCCATGTGATATTTTTTTAATTTTGGTTAATAAACCTAAATCTAATCTAGCTTTTCCTTTATTGAGTTAACCTCAATGTATCATAATGATTTTGTAAGTGATCAGCTGAGACATTTCTGCAGTTTGGCGATTTTTGTTTTAAAGGTAAGTCTTTGAACAGGTCCAGTCTATGTGGCCCAGTATAGCTTCCGATTTAATTTATTCGTTTTTATCTAAGACTGGTACAACTGTAAGTCCTAAATCTAATTATTAGTAATCAATTTTCTGAATGACGACTAACAACTGTTACGACATATCTATGATAGTATATAATGTTATCATTTAATTTATTTTGTTTATCAAGGATAAAGTTAATATATATGTGGTTGAGAAAAGTTTCTGGTAGGATTCCTGACAAGGTAGATCAAATGGGGACTCCATTTGGATGTACATAATATTGTCCGTTATGATGAAAGTAATTGTGCTTGGTAATTTCCTTAATGAAATTTATTGTTTCCATAATTTCCTTTGCGCTAAGTTTATTGTACTTATTTAAGTTTTCGGGTATTATCTGTATTGTTTCACTAATCGGTATGTTAATCATTAATATCGAAGGAGATCAGTTTCATGCCTGATTTAATGTCCGTGTGTTCTATTTTTTCTATTAGGTCCAACGTATTAGTTAAGGCTTTATCATTGTCAAGTATTAATTTATTACGTAATAATCTCCCAACGTGTTGCGCTATTTTGTATGTCGAGGCATATCTGAAGTTAACCATTGGTCTGATGGGCATTCCCTCTTTATGGACTTTTGGCAATCCTCTTAATATATGTGGTTTAGGGTTAGTAATTTGCATGTGTAATTTCTGTCTGTTGTTGAATAAATGAGCTGATTTGTTTATTAAATTTTTGATGGTTTCCCTCCATCGATTAACGTGATTGGCCATCGTCCGCAGTACGTACCGTAATGTTGGGCCCAACCAGTCGAAGTTTTTTGAATTGACTATGTTTTAACTTTTTAAATAATATATCGTGTTATTTATTATTGTGTTGTGTTAGTGTACTGTAATGAGTGTTTTTGTGTTAAGCGACAAAGGATATCCAGCTAAAAAATACTTTAAACTGGCTGAATAGCTGAAATGGCCGTCGTGTACGACAGTAAATTGAATATTGTAGACGGTTAGTCAAAATATATATTTATTATTTCAATATTCACAATGGCGAAAAACAAATGTTTTGATTTATAGCTTCGTTTATCAGTTAACATTTTTAAAATTCAAATTCTATTATATATTTATAGTCCCAATTTATTTCCGGAGCTTTCAAGTTATACTCTATTTTGCACCCTACACACAAAGTAAATTGTTGACCTACATGATATACCATTTCAGAAACACCTTCTACATATTTATATCCTCACTTACCAGATAATGTTACAAAGTTGACCCAGTTCCTCGGGGTAGTAGTTAGCCATTTGAGAATCAGAAAAATATCATCTTACAAGCATTTAAGCTTTTACTTGTTATTTCAGTAAACAGGTTACTATAACATACGTTATTCTTTCTGTATTCAAATATATAATGTTTTTTTTAAACTATATAAATTTAAGCGTTTTATGCAATGCATGTTTTGTTTCAATTAAGAAATGATTGAAATATTATTTTAATACATAAGAGCTGAATTTTATTAGATTGTGTATTTCAAATACTTTTTATTTTCTACGGTACTAATTACAATTCTTATTGTAAGAAATATATTATTACTGAAATTTGTTATCGAATAAGTACTTTCATTTTGCATAAGGTCCCCGAATCACGATATTAATAAAAGGTTAATGTAATATTACCTGTTTTTTTACCGTCAAGTTATCCAGTTGTATTGTAAACACTACCGCTGTTTCAGACATATTCAATCGTCATCTTGTGGTGTGAAAAATCGCTCACATGAGGTCGTCAAACATAAAAATAATAATTATAATAAGTACTATAAAAAAAACCAGCTAATTTATTCAAATATTTAATCGTATGAGATAGTCTAAACAAAATTTATTACTGTCAAATAAATTTACGACATTATACAGTTTTAAAAATTATTTGATAAACAATAAAAAAATGTGTTTATCACATTCTCCAACACAACAGGAACACTTAATTGTATAACAACAAAAGGACACGACGCATCTGCTATAGACAACAACAATACATATTTATTACAGTTTAAATACATTCACTTACTTATTGAATACTTTTGAATTATCGGTTTTCGACAAATTGACTTATATATATTTATGTGTTTTGTTTATAATTACTATATATATTTATAATATTGATGTTTTATTTTCTTAACACAAATTATACGAACACACATATACCTGAGTCATAAAGGCAGCTTTAATTACCTGCAAATATATTACGAAGATATGAAGTACAAAACCATTACATATTATAAATATTTTATACAGTTTCTTGTCTGTGTGTTATTTAATACAGTAACAGCTTATATATCAATGAAATACCCTGGATGGTATTATTTTCATAAACAGGTAAAAGAGAGCAATATAAAAAAGATTTATACATTAGTTTAAACAAAATAAAAATTTTTACTACGTAAAGCCATTAAACAATTTTTAATACACACACATTACTATTATATTACGTAGCAAGCCCGGTAAATAGGCGTTTTCCGTGTGAGCATTATAGTTCCCTCGCGGCTGAGTGCGGAATTGTCACGCAAGCAAGGAAGGAAAACTTACCGAGCAAGTACGTACGATATTTTTCATACTGAAAAAGTAACATACTTTTAAGCAAAACATTTTTTATTTAAAAAAACAAGTAAAAGTTTTTTGATTTTTCTGTTATATTTCCATTGATAAAATCAATCAGCTATTTACATAAAATTGATGTGTTTATTATTATTTGTAAAATCAGCTGGAGCAGTGTAAAACCAGCTGGTTAGTGCACCTTAAAATTAACTGCACGGCAAATAAGGACTTCTACAAACAGGTATGGAAAAAACAATTTTTCAGTGCAGTAAAATGAAAAAAAAATATTACTGTCTGCTATTAGCTATAAAAATATTTTTTTTAAACTTATTTTATTATGTATGGTATTAAAACTTATGTTGCTAAAGTATTGTAATTTTATTAATTATAAATTAGTTATTGTTTTCTTGTCGCATTGAATAGTACTTTATTTACTTCTAGGAATATTAACAACCATCCTTATTTAAATACAAAAATTGATATTACATACACTATTCTTACCTATAAAAGGTCTTATTTTCAAAATATCACCTCGACACCATAAAAGCAAGAGTAAGAAATAAAAGTGACATCGTTGTTCCGAAACCAAAATTAACAATATTTATGATTTTTTTTACATATTTGGCACCGATATTTTTTAATAAATAACTACCGACCGACATTGAATTCTGTACACAGTTTAATAAATTTCGCAAAATGATCGAAGTACTTTTAATAAATCATAGGCGTCGTTCCTTCATTACTTATATTATTGTTACTCCTTTGAGGTCGTTAGATATTATACCATACAAACACAGACAAACCAGTAAACGCACGTACACAAACATTACTAGTTCTCATTTGATAGAGTGAACTTAAATGATGAGCACCGATGCTTATCACTCTTGAAACTGATATTAAGGAAGGAATAAACTTTTATCTGAGTGTGTTCCTGTTATAACTGATTTCAGGATCTGCATGAATTCAATGACTGTATTGTACAAGTAATTCGTTCTAAACCTCAGTTGTCCCTTAATAAATTTCTAGAAATTTGTATATGCTCTCTAAATATTTGTAACTCTTTTGAAACATTATTGAATCTGCTCTTTCAATAAGAAAAGAGAGGCTTCATATTATGATAAAAATTTATGTAACTGTGATTTTTATCAATTAAATATTTCAAAAGCTTTGATTTTATTTCACCTTTGTTGTTAGACGACAAAGTTCTATAAATCGTTTCTCAAACGCTAGATAATTATTATATTCATTACAGCTTATTTTGTATATAAATGATTCATTCCTCACGGGATTTGACAGTTTTGTACGCATATTATTCAATGCTAAACTCCTTTTTTGTGTGTACAGAAATGCATTTTTTAATATATTTTTCTAGTTACTTTTTATATTTTGTATCAAACAATTCCAATTGTTTTTTTAGTCAAAGCTTAACTTAAACTTTTCAACATTTCAGAATTGTTCCATAATAGTGTTTATTAAGTTTATTAATATAGGTTATTAATCAATAAACTACAGTATCTATTTACTCTGGATCGTTGATATTGTATTCGAATTGTAGTAGAACTATTGTTCATTTAGTGGTATAGGTATAAGCCGACGGATAAAAGACATGTAATCGGCCGTCTTATGCAAGAATGGATGGCTTGAGAGTGTAATGTTGCGAGTATTAGTCAGATTTATATATATCCTATATTTAAATTTATCGACGAATTTAGTTACTGTAACATCAAGAAGTTAAACTCGTTTTTTATTCCTTTCTCAAATGAAAACAGAATTTTAGGATTCATTTTATTTAAATGTTTGTTGAAATTTTCAATTTGACTGGTTGTGCCTTTTTAAACAATTAAAGTATCATCTACATATATAGTACACAATAATTCTTCTATAGTGATGGCTAATATACATTTGTTTTCTTGGCATTTTAGGTAAACGTCAACAATTAATCCCTACAACATGAGCAGGAAATAAATTTAAACTATGATTGCAAATGCAGAAAATTTCAATAATATAAATGAATGTGGAATAATCAACTGAAGAATTATTTACGAAGTATAATATCAAGGATAATTAGCTAACCCCTTAGTCTTATTTTTTACAAGAAAATTCAATTTCATCAAAACAACCAGAACTCTAATGTTCGTAGCATAGCCTACAGTTCAATTTTGAACTTGCGGTAAGATTAAGCAATAATTAGTTAAATAATTGCCTTTATGAAATATGATGATTATTTCTAAGTGTTTTTAATTATTAAAACAAATGCATGTAAGTAGAAACAACATTATAACTTCATTAGTTTAATTAGATTAGCTTGAATTCGTCAAGTGTACTTTATTCTTTTTTGCTTAGATAAACTAAATAAATTAACATTGATATTTTTTTCTAAAATATGCCACATCCTGTAATGCCACGTTTGTGTAATTTAATATTTGTCTTTATACTATAACGTTTATTTTGTGTTTTCCTGTAATTAAAACATGTTACATACATTCAATGAACTAACTTTAACGTATGTTAATATGTAAACATGTATTATTGTGAAGTTATAAGTCTAAATAAGATAATTTGCGTTATAGCAATAATAAGAAACGTCAAGTATAAGGTAAAAATAAAACTGAAACAAAATTTCACAAAAACAACAATATATTCTATTCTTCAATGGCATATATTCCAAAATATATTCCATTCTGTAAGCGGAAAGATATACCCTACTAACCACATCAACCAAGGATTGTTTAACAGAATCGCCATAAGGTAATTATAATATTAACAATATATTAATTGTTACAGCTGTTTACCTGTTAAGCATCATCAGACAACTCTAAGTATATTTGCCAGTCTTTCTACAAAGTAAATTAGGTATTGGGAAAAGTGTTTTATAGTAAAAAAAATATTGTTTGATCCAATATCCATTTTACGAGTATTCATAACGTTTTGTATAAATAACTTCTCACTGAATACAGCTTTTGAAGGGGAAATTAAAAACTTTTAATCAGTAGAATGTTTAATACTATCTTCTGATTCAAATACTTGTTAGCTGTATAGCATTATTATAAGTTTTACAAGTTTTTTAAAATAGAACTTTTATGTAATATGTGAAATATAATCTATAAAATTAAAATAATATAACCTCTTTCAACTCATTATTTTTAATCAAGTTTAGAGTTAAATTAATTAATGATATTACAGTTATAACTATTTTTTATAAAATACACAATAACTAAGAATGCTTTTAAAATACTTTGAAACATCTTAAGTTGTATCAATTAATTGTTTGTTTACAATAACTGTTGCATAATAAATTAGGAAATTTAAATGTAAACAAAAATAAATCTTGTTTTGACGGATTTATTATCATTTATAGTGATATCACAGGCTAACGCAGAATATCAGCTTTTTTCCTCTATCTATTAGCTTGGAAAGATATCATATTTTTTAAGAAACTAGATACAAACTTATTTACTGTATGTTATGGAATAAACTAATGTTTAACATTTTAAATATATAGTTTTTACTGATTATTTTAGTATAATAAAATATAGGATCATAATTTAATACTTTAATAATCCTGTAAGTATTCTACTGTACTGAAGATTTTTGTCAAGAATTTTCAAAATAATTTTAATTTAATTTGATAGGCTATAATATTAAATGTAAGAACTTAAAGTATGAAGCTTACCTAAATAAATACACTGAACATATATTATAATTTATTTAAACCATATTTTTATAAACTACGATTGAAATGGCATATTTAGAACAATCTTATGGTGTGGATAAGTTACCTTTTCTGATATATATTTCTAAATATGTACACGATTTACTCTTATAGGTGATTAAATATAATTACGATACAAATGTTGAATTACAAATCAATTATTTATGAGTGCTCTAAGGACAGATAAAAAGAAAGAAACAATACATAATACACGAAAAGAAAAATATTAAAAAAAAACAAGAAATATAAGTAAAAGGTACTCACTATCTTAAAAAAGCTGTAACATAAATAAAAAGCAAATTTTCAGTAGTAAAATAAAATAAATATTAACCTTAAAATTAAATTGTATTAAATAATTATTACTCTCTTATATTAAGTTAAAATATCAAATCAAATTTAAGTCCGAAGAAACAATCAGAATTAATACAAATAGTCAATCTCATAAAATAATTTTCAGAAAGTCTAATAAAATAAATTTGCAAAAATTTTAAATTTTAAAGTGATGAAAGCAAAGTATGTAAGCATTTTAACTGAAAAAGTCATTAAATAAAAAATTTTAACACTCCATCAGGTTGACTGCTTCCATTATAAACCCAAACCGGAGCAGCATAACGCATAATTGCCCTTACAGTAGCTTCGAATCAGTAAAATGTATACAATAGACTCTTGCTTTAGGCTCATCGTACATATCTCTCAACACATTTAACATTTTTGTGGAAAAAACATAAACTTGTCAATTTATACAACCATTCCCATCTGTTAATAGTATCAAACGCTAATGAAAAACAAATAAATAAATAAAAAAAACATTTTAACTTTTTTATTTTTTAAACACAAACTAATATTACAAGTTATTCTAAAATATATTATTATCCTTTTCTAAACCCTGCCTGAAATTCGTTTATTATTTTCCGTTCGATTGGCCAGTCATTGATCCGACTAAGCAGTAAACTACAAACCAATTTTATTAATTTGCTATAATATATTAAAATGTTTTGTTTAGGTATAAAAACTATATTTTATATTTTTGAATCAATATGTTAATTTGTTTATTGCATTATTTGTAATAGAAAATAATGATTTAAGATACGTTTAAAAAAGATTGTTACTTTCTGAAATTAGGTAAACATTTTCGTTTGTAAATTTTGTGAGTAGTATAAAATTGTATGAATGGTTGACCCTCATTTTACCACTTAAGACAATTTAAGAGGAGAAAAGCTAACTGTCTATTTATATATGAATTCTAATTTCACCATAATTTCGCAGATAAAAGTTATATGTTATAATACATTTCCCACGATCAAGGGACATTATTTGTATTCATGCTTAAAACAAATTGATTAAATGACAAATGCTATTATCTAATCTAAGTTATGATTTTATAACACTTATGAAATAATACACTTTGATCAATATACTCTTTGTGCAATATACATTTGTTCTTCTATTAAGGGTCATATCTTAAAACAAATTTATAAACACATTGTAATAATGAAAAATCGAAACTAAAAATTAATAATTCATTAATGGTGTTATGGTTTATTATAATGATATAGGTAGGAAGTGTTATTTAGAATAATTTAGTTTTTGTCGGGATTTTTTCTTCCTTAGCGGATATGAAAACTATAACTATAAATTAACCATATGTCTTTTATTTTTAGTTATTGTATATTTTCACAATCGTTATTAACTACTATCAATTCCAAAAACTACTTCTTCGTATTCATTAAAGTAAAGTTACAGATTTAGAAGAATATTGTCTTAAAATACTTAAAATGTTCTTTAAGTTATTACTAAATATATAAATTGTTTTGAAAAACTGGTACCGAAATTAAAAAGAATCAATCGTAAAAAGACTAAACTATGTTGTGTCAGATGCATTTAAAATATTCATTAACAATCTCCTTAAAAATGACACATTATTTACTCTACGTGGTTACATAATTTCAATACATTATTATATTACTGAGGAAACCAGTGTTTTGAAATAAAAACATTCAGAAGCTTCTATTGCACCAGTATCTGTATTATGTTTTCTTCAAACATTTATTTATTCTTTCTGTGCCGTAGGTTCAAGTAACATCAAAAATACATTTGGAACTATTTACAAGGCATCTAGGAAATGTATTCAGATGTTTGATGCTAGTCAATGCTTTGAACTTTTTTAAATAATTTAAGTTTGAACATATATTATTATTTTTTTACTTCAAATGTGCAAAAACTAAAAGTATAATCAAATATCCTAAAATGTGTATTGTACATATGTAGATATAAACTGTTTTATGAATAGCCTGATATAAGGAAGATTGATTTTTCAAAGATTGGTATTGATTTACACACTAACACATATTAAAATTGATACATTTTTTTAATGAAATACATTACAGTATTCACAATTAGTTTCATTGACTATTTCTTATTTGCCTTCATTGCTATGTGTTTTTTCTATCAAGAATTGTTTATGTGTATAATATTAAATATTTATTTAGTTTTTACAGTTTATTTGTATTTCAGTAAATTTTATAAGGAAATAAGTAAGTTTAAAAGTATTCTTTTAAAAATTATGTTATAATTAATTAATAACAGTTTTAAAATATTAAATGTTGCCATAAAAACTTTGCATTGCTTTTTGAAATCTGTGATAATTACATATTATTTAACCTTAAAAGGGTTGAATGTGATAGCAATTTTAACATACAGAAAGGATTATGTAATGATTTATAAAAACAAAAATCATAAAGAGCATAATTCTACACAATAATTTAACATATATTAAAAATAAATTTTGTATATGTCTAATATATTTAGTAGAGTTAAGTTGCTATTTAAATAAATGATTATTGCTATTAAGTTGTTACAACAATAGTACATTTTTGTTTGTTAAATTTAAATATTTTAAATTAACAATATCCCTTTCTATGCAAACAGCATAGGCGTTTTTAAATGCTATTACCAGACTGTGTAGTAATGAAGAACGGATGGTATCATAATTTAATTTGTGAAGAGCAATTATGATACAACTTTGCGAACTATAACTAAAATATTGAATACCTACTAATAAAAGAGCTGTTATTTCAAAGAATGCATAAAGGTGTATTACATGTATATCTGTATTTTAAAGTTTTTTAAATCTAGTAAAATGCTAGCCCTACTCTGAACACATACCAATAAGTATTCTAAATTTCTATCAAAATGTTTAGAAAGAATTAGGTAAAAGCAAATATTTAATTACCTGGAAAGTAATAATTTGAATACTTAATATTGGTTTCAGTCCGGATATGTGTATCTGAAAACGCCCGACTAATTACGAACCGGAGGGTGGCTACTATGTTAACATTATTAAATTTTTCTACCGCTTTTGATTGTGCCACTCATTATTTGTTACTACAACTTCTACAGAGACTTGGGCGTCTATAGTGTTAATAAGATGGGGTATAAAAGGGCTTTAAAGGCATTGAAACCTAAATTATAATAACTGCAGCTGATTCAGTACATTCAATACTCTAATTATTTTCGAGAAATTTAATTGGTGATTGTTAAACATTCTTTGTTAACAATTATAAACTAAAAATAATACTTTAGTAACATATAGTTTAACTATTAATAGAATTGCATAGTTTTGAAAGAATTATTTTTATCTTCTTTTCATACACGCCACTTAATTGAAAATTTAACTTTTATTTAAAATTGTATAATGTATTTATATATTTAGGTTTTATTTTAACTTTTGCCAGGATAGTTTGTCGTATTAAAACTGATATTCATTCACAAGGCAGTATGTGCCCTATTATGATAAAACCGTATAATAAGTTAAATAAGTCATTATTACAGAATTATATTCTATGCAAATTATACAATAATAATTGTAATCGCATGTGAATAACAAATAAGTAATAATTTGAGTCTAAGTAATACAAACAATCCTATAAGTACAATTATTTTATTAATATTTGAAAATCTTGCAAATATTAAACCAAATTGCATATTTAAAGGAGAAATTACATAGTATAATTCTACTAAAGCTTAATTACTTTTATTGTTTTAATTTTACATCGAATGTTATTGCCTCCTTAGATTTGAGAGAACAAGCTAGTAGCCATAAGAAAAGTTGAATTGTGAAATTCCTTTTCCAGGTCAGGTATTACTTCTATTATTTTATATTTTAGATCGTACTTTGATGGGTTGTACAGTTTTATTGCCTTTCCGTCCGTAGTAAAACTTTTTTTATAGTATTTAAACTTCTCTGTGACCTATGATTTGCTTCTATATTGTGCATGATAAATTATATTCTTCAAAACTAGTAGATAGTTCGTAGTAAGACATAGAAAGCTTTTTGTTATGCTATTCCAAAAAATGCTGGACGTCCAAAATAGAATACGAAAATTATTTAGTATATTTTATATATTTATGTATATTTTATAATTTAGATATTAAACATTTTTGTAGTTAATTGTTTTGGAATTGTGTAATTTTGATACAAATTATTATTTATTAAATCTGAAAGTTTTTTTATTTTGAAATTCTTTGAGAATACGTATACAATTTCTGAGCTTGCATGGATATTACTTTTAAATTGATAATAACATTTTTTTTAACTTCAATTAAGTAAAAAAATATTATAATTGTGTCTATTTTAACTTTAATTTTTATTTATACAGTTCTGACTAATATGATATTTAATAAGTATTAAGAAAGGGATATACGTAAAATTTATTAGATATATTAACCAATTTTTTTAACTCTCGTTGTACATAATTGATATACTATTGCATTATAAACTTTGTTTGTATAGTAAGTTATCTAAATATTAATAATTGTAAATTATATGTGTTATAGTTCGTTGACTCTTTACTCTCCGTACATAAGTTATAGTACTACTGTTGTATATATGCTCATATAATAGAATTTATTATATATCATTAGGTTGGCCACACTGATGGAACCAGGTGACCAGCATTCCTGCACAATAAAGTACACAAGTTCAGACTCAACATGGCTATATTATTCATCTACAACCTACGCTAATAATTATAAATAATGTTTAATACAGAATAATACACTACTACTGTAAAGTTTAATCCCTTTTATTTAAGAATAGCTTACTTTGTTTTCATATTTAGAATTAATTGAAGAATTCATTTTAAAATATTGTTTTCAAATCTTTCAATGTTCAATGAATTGTTTAATCTTTAAGTTTATATTAGATATGGGCATGAGTTCATTAATATCACAAGGAAATCTCGATGTATGAACTTTTTTGTAAAACTGAATATGGATGGATGGATTTACTAATGTATGTTTCAATAAGCAGTAAAAACCTATTCACGAATTAAAGTTTCCGACATCTTGTATTAAGTGATACATACTGCTTTATCTTAAATCCAATTGCATGATACATTTTATAAAATGTTAATCGAACAGTTAAACATATTAATCATACTAACATAATAAATAACACTTTTAATGCCGCAATGTAATGTAAAATTTGCTTTCTTTTACTTTTATTTTATCATTTGAAAAATATATTTATTTCGATTTAAAAATTTAACATGACAGTTCGTCATACTTTCGTTTAACTACAATAATATCAATGTGCTGGATAAATAGCTTGATATTTTGTAATTAAATTGTTAAATTAATGTAAGTTTTTCAATTAAATTCATTTATACAGTTATAAAGTTCTGAACAAACAGCTATAATGTAAATAATTAATTAACATTATTCTGAAACATACAGAAACCAAGAATATTTTTCAGAGTTGCTCCTTTAGGTCATTTATTTAAAATGAATACTTATATTGTCGTTTGAATAACATACATTAGGTGTACACAATTTTTATTATTTTAACATCACATATTTTTTCTTTATATAGCATCAACTATCAACAATACATTGCAATTTCAACATTTAATATCTGGTTGCTTTTTAAGTAATCCACGAGAATCACTTATTAAATAGCAATGCAAGTAAATTGTTGCTGTTGATACTTAGTAAATCATAAACTCTTTCTTAATGTATTATAGCAGAGGTTATAATATCTTGTATGGATAATAAAGTCGCGTAGGACACCTGATGAGCATAAACGATTCAATACTAAACACAGCCTAGGCTATAAAGTAAATATATGTGTTAGTGTTTTATTGAACATTTATAAATATTCCATAATATACATTGTAGCGTATTGCAATGATTTACTTTATGTACGGCACGTGATTAAACCAACAAAAACAAAGAAAAACTCTAATCTAAGCCCCGGCTCAATGTGTTTTGCAACATTGCATAAACAAAGGGATCAGTAACTGACATTACCTACTGTCATTGAGATCAGTGGTGTTAAAGAAATAAAACATTGAGAATATTTTATATCAATGGGAAAAAGAAGATTCGCAAACGTGTTTACTGAAAGATGTTAGTAGACAGATTTTTCGAAGAAACGAAACTATAATGTAGCATTTATCTGTTCAACTTAAAATTATATACAACACTTAAATGTATACAAACAATTAAACATGTGCATAACAAATGTTACGAATAAAAGCAAAGTGGTTATCAAATGCAGTTATGTACTACGTTGTTTACACGGAATATTTGGCCAATATTTTTCATTAATTTGCACGTGGTAATTATATCAAAATTTTTTTTAGAATTTCAAAGTTACATTTTTCAACAAAGTTAAAATAATTGACCAGTTACAAAAAGTATAGATATGCATTACCTAAATATGTGACGTTTTCAAAAGTAAAAATAAAACACACATTTCTGGCCAAAATTTGTTTACATTTTTAAGTTTAAACTGGAAACATAAACTAGTTTGAACCGTTTCTATCTGTACCTGCTAGAATACAAAATGGATGAGTTTAAAATATTATTATTAATAAACTGGTACAGCGAAAGGTTTTATTACTTGTTCGGGAGAAATTGTTATATTTATTACTTACAAAAATGTATTTTTAACTAGAAGGTTTTCTCGGGATTTTACCAAATCCAGTTTAAATTTAATTTTACATTCCAGTAGGCAATATACTTTAAAATGAAATTGTCATATAATACATAAATAATGTTTTCATCACACTGTATCGAACATAGGGACTTTCAATATCAGCTGTGAGTATTGAAAATACTGTTTTCTCGATCTAGATCGGCAAAATCAGCTGGAGATATTTGCCGATCCCTAAATTAGTTATATATTATAACACCAGTAGCGCTATCAATAATAATTATGGTTTGAAATGTAGTCTTAATAATTTATTAGATATAATAACGATTTTAGCAAAGAAACTAACGAGATTAACAATAAAAACTACATATTGATACTACTTACAAGTATTAAATAGATAAACTTTTGATAGTTGTCAGGTGTTAAAGATTGTGGCTAATCTCGGTTAAAAGCGATATGAACAGAATAAAACAGCGAAGAAAAGGATAAACGTTTCCTTAAAAATCAATGTCTATAAACTCTTAGAATTAAGGAAGGTTTTTATTTGTATCGCTATTGATATTGAAATCAGATCATCTCAATAATTTAGTTAGTGCTGTAAACGTAAACTATGTTGTCTTTGTAATTTAGGAATGTTACTGAGAAACGATAGCTTATTTTGAAAAACAAATCATTTTTAATATTATTAATCACAGTGTGATGAAAAATATCGTTCATCACAAGGCCCAAAAGTGGCTTTTCAATCCTCGCTCATTTTCTGACCTCGGTTCGCCTCGGTCGTTAAACTTGAGTTCGTATCGAAAAGCGTCACTTTCAGTCCTAATAATGCAATTTACTATTCTTTATTTACTAGGGGAGACCCCTGCGTGCTCCGCACGCCAACCCCCAATGGAACCTTCTAAAAACAAATGTTATGTTTTATTTATAATAAAGTTATATGATTAATAATAATAACCTCAAAATTAAGATAATAAATAATGATAAATGTTCAAATCAAATTATTTCATAACAGCAGTTACAATAATGGTTAAAAGAACCAGCAAGGCTCAGGTCTACACTTTAAAACCCTAAAATAAAATCTAGAAATACAAAAATAATAGCTTCAAATTTTGAAATCAGATGTTAATGGAAATATTAGAACAGACAACTATATATCTGTTCTTTTATTCAATTTATTGTTATGGTAATAAATGTAAATACATGTGTTGGATTATCATTCTGACCTAACCTAAGAATTTTTTCCGACTAAATTTACAAATATTAAAATAAAAAAGGTTTTTATCGAAATGAATTATAGCCTATTTTACTCAGGTAAAGTGTAGCTTTTTATCAGTAACACTATTTTTTCAATCTGTTCAGTAGTGCCCTACATACATACAAACAAACAAACTTTACCTCTTTATAATATTAGTATAAATAATGTATGAAGAGTTAATAGGACAGCCATACAACCTTCCAAAAATCACACTTATAAGGTTTCTCTATGTGTGTGTCAACGTGTATCATTTATAGGTTAATAAGTAACAGATTTTATTTAAAAATATAATTTACTTTTTTTTTCTTGTTTTGCTATTCAGCTGGGCACTGAGTTATATCATGCGGCCCCTTAATCACAATACTTTTATCTAAAGCACTTTTGTCAACTTGATGTGTCTGTTTGTAAAAGGAAAAAATAACTGTCATATTATTTTACAGAACAGCTGTTTTATGTTTTACTTTTTTTATTTATTTATTCAATACCAAATGTTTTAATGTAAACTGCAGAACAGCTGTTTTATGTTTTTAATAT
>JAGFPH010000691.1:229296-272048 GCA_018207615.1 Philaenus spumarius
AATGTTTTAATGTAAACTGCAGAACAGCTGTTTTATGTTTTTAATATATTTATTTAATACCAAATGTTTTAATATAAACTGCAGAACAGCTGTTGTAGGATTTTAAATTCTCATGTACTTCTTATGGGGATTTTTCGTGTTTCTGGGATCTCAAAAACCCCTTAGTTTCTAATTTTAGAAAAAACTTATATTTTTCCCTCGTTCCTTGAATCGATACCTTTAATTTGACACCTCTCCCATTATCCTCCGATTTACCAAATTCCCACAATTTTGAATCTAAAATTTTGCTTACAGAATTATATATAAGGATTTGCTTCTTCGTTTCATTGCCATTTTTTCCCTCTATAAACTCAAACACTATTTGACCAATTTCATTAAACATTTCACATTATACAAAACCAATTGCAATTTGATTACTTAATTCAAACGGATGAAATGTGATAATACCCTTAAAGTTAAATAACAGTGTTTAATCTTGGTTCTAGTTTATGCTGAAATCAACTCAACAAATTTCATAATTTACACATATTTCTGAAGTAGAGGATTGTTTAAGAATATGATTACTACAAACAAATAAATAGATTAAAATAGGATAGCTACCTTAATACAATAAAAACAAGTTGCACTAACTTCCTACAAACAATAAAGCTAAATGTGTGTAATATTATTCTTAAGTAGTGACATAAAAAATATTACTAACATAATTTATTATGTCAAAATAGTTAAATAGGATAACTATAATTATAATTAATTCAAGGAATAGTGAATTTTATTTCACTATAAAGCTAAGTCCAATAGTTTTCTATTAAAAATAGCCTCTATATATGTTACCTCTTCCTGACTTATGTGATTTAGACGATTATTATGTTTGTAATTATTCAATGAAAAGTTAGATAAGACCAAACATGTTATAAGTTTTTTGTTGTTGGTCTGGTTTTTTTATCTTTAAAACGAAATGAAGACCATCAGCAATTAAAATACATATTAACTCTAGTTTATAATAATAGTACATTTTGCAGTAAACTTGATTTAAGTTTGGAAATAGTAATCAGATTGTAATAAACATTGTATGATTAAACTTAACAAAATGTTTACATTGAAAGGAATCGAAATGATCATAAATTAGTTTGGAAATTATTTGTTTGGTCATTGTAATTAATTCTTTTGATTAGAAGACAGCACGATTCATTATAATTCCTATAAGTATGTTTTATAACGTTTTTCACATTTTATTAAATACAATTTATTGTTATAGGTATATATCGTATTTAAAACAGTTACACAGTAGTTAGATGTCTAATAACTCAGTTAATTACACATTATAGAAAATATTAAACGAAAGTTTTTTTAATACTGAAATTAGATTATAAGTTACAAATTATTGATGATTTTAAACTGAAAGAAAAACGCATAACACGTCCCACACAACGAGTGACAATATACATTTTGAAATACAATCATGCTCGCGTTGTTGGTTTTGTGAATTTGGAACTAAAATTAGCTATTATTAAATATCTTAAACTACCTATCTACAATCGAAAGCAGCTATTTTGAAACACAAATTAATAAAAAAAAAAAATGAATTGGTTAATATTTGAAGTACGTTTTTTGCTTTAAAATTACATCGTGATTCAACATTTTCAGATCTATTTAAAAGTCAAAATAATATGTATAAATATTTAATAATGTATAGTTATTCATTTAAACTATGAATGTAATTCATATAGCAACATGTGAATCTTTTATATGCAAATTATTTCGACAACTGATGGATTGTAATTGATTGTAGATTCAATCTTGAATTCTTATGAATGCTACCTACACTATACACATATATTTAATATATATTAGACAAAAACTTTGAAGTGATTAGACGCATGTGGAATTATAGCAGTAATCAAAAGTTACTATCTTACACATGTAGGATTCACGGGTATATACATTTTACAAACGATTAAATTCTGAATACTTACTTTACATGTGAATGTACAGATTACGAGGCATTATATATACGTTACAAGTAGAACATGTAGACTTTGGTGAACTTTACAGTAAATCATTTGACTTGAGCGTAAAGTTAGAAACACAGAGATAAGCATGCTCCTTACTTTATAATGGTATGATATTTATTGAGAATATCAATAGTTTTTAATTATTATTAATACATTTAGAAAATATAATAGTAATACAAATTTTGTATTATTGTTAAATTTATTATGTACTTTGATTTTTGTTGGCGAAAGACAAGATAAGTCTTCATCGCTTAGTACATTATGAAACATACAAAACTTCTGAAAGAAACATGATAATAAAATAATAAAACACTAAAATAAAGAATAAATAAACCAGTTAAGAAAAGTATAATTATTAACAAATTTATTAAACTATGGTAATATTATCAACTATAAATATTAAGACTAAAATAAGAATATCAGAAATAAAACTATTTTAAGTTTTAATATCAGTTATAAAGAAAAACAAGTAACACCAAAACTTAAAACTAATCTATGTCTTTCATCTTATACCTTAATTTACAGTTACTTAAACTGGAACATACACTGTGTTGTTATATGATATACGGTTACAACTTTCTCTCTAACTTACAGCTGAAGGCACTTACTAACTAATATTATGATCATCGAGTTAATGTTACAAACACTGAAACATAATCTAAGAAGTTAGATAACACATTAATTGCATAATATTATCAAAATAATAAGTTAAACTTTTAACCAAGCTACATTATAAGTTTATATATATATATATATATATAACGTACAATATAGCTTTACATTTTCTACACCTAATATTGAATGATTGTTATCCATCCATATTAGTATTTTAATTTAAGAAAAACCATGAATATTGGACTTATGACTCCATTTTCATAAATCTTTAACAGACAATTTTGTTTGGTATTATTAAGGTATTATTTGCTATAATTGGTATAGTATAGTATTGAGGTTAGCCAGAACGCAAATGAACAAATGCATAGTAAGTTTTACAACTAAAATTTGCTAGCTAAAATGAAAACATGTAAAATCTTTTTCGGAGTAATCCTTTAGTAAAACAACCATTAAATCCTAGTTGATAAATTTTAAACTCGAATAGGCTTTTTATGTTTGCCATACAATATTATCGATTGAACCTATCTATACTGTTTTATCATGCAGTTTATCTGAATTTAAAACTATATATACTGACCTACATTACGAAATAATCAAATCCTTTTCGAAAATTTCTGGCTAACCTATGGAATCAGTTTAGAACTACTCTATGCATTATAACAATGTTTTAAAAATGTGTAAAAACATCGTTGTTTTGTAATTAGAATAAATATTTATATTAATGACAATAATTTAAGATAATCCACAATTTCTAAACAAAGTTCTAGTTGTGTGAAAAAGACAAATAGTAAATTGAGTTTGGCTACACGAAGAAATAAATAGTTTATTAGGTTAAGCTTCCACTTTTTTAAACTTCGTTCAAGATGATGTATTATCCATTGTAAAGTAAAATGGGATTTTTAAAATATTTTTTATTGACTCAAGTATTATTATAATATTTGCTAGTATATAAATACATCCTTTCAGGTGTGATGTTAATTCCATTACATACCATCAAATTGATCGTTATAAACTGATTACATTTCAGATTTCGTAAAAATGTATACAACATTTTGTTATAAAACATTTTGTTCCAGCTAGTTCCAAATTATTACATGTAGCTTTTTAATATGTATGTAACTAAAACATCACCTCACACCAGTCGATGTTGAGGTCGTTAGAGGGGTGTGGGGTGAACAAAACTGTTGTAGGATGGGTTGATGCCATGTTAAGCAGCAGAAAAATTCAGGCATCCCTGTATGATGAATCTATCATGGTCAGGGCTAGGCGTGGATGTGCTCAGGGTGGTGTTCTTTCCCCCCTGCTATGGAACCTTGAAGTGGACAAGCTTCTGCGGAGGCTGAATGCACAAGGATATTACACCCAGGGTTATGCCGATGACGTTGTCATTGTGGTAAGAGGCAGAGATCTGAAGATTGTCAGTGAACTCATGCAGACTGCCTTTACTCTGGTTGAAAGATGGTGTCAGGAGGAACAGCTGGCTGTAAATCCTGGAAAAATCTCTCTTATTCCCTTTACAAGAAAAAGGAATTTGGAGATTAATCAACTGCCTAAGCTCTTTGGGGAGGAGGTAGCATTTGAGGATCAGGTAAAGTACTTGGGTATCCTGCTGGATAGAAGACTTACCTGGAATCCGCAGATGGAGAGGGTGATAACTAGGGCCAAGAATCTTATGTTTGCATGTAAGAGGGCTGTAGGTAAAACATGGGGGTTAAAACCAAAGATGGTTTTGTGGATTTACACCATGATCATTAGACCACTAGTCGCCTATGCGGCGGTAGTATGGTGACTTAAAACAGTTCAGAGTGTTGTCGGTGGGAGACTGGATAGTGTCCAAAGGATGGCTTGTATGGCTGTCACGGGTGCCATGAGGTCGACTCCGACGGATACTTTGAATGCCCTCCTGGATCTCCCTCCTCTTCGTGTGTTTATACAGGGACAGGCCAGGATGGGGGCGTATAGACTGCAGCAGGTAGGCTGCTGGAGAACAAGATGGCCTGCTGTAGGCCATTGCAAAATAAATCAGGTGGTCACTAAGGAAGTTTTAAACATGCCGTCAGACCACATGATTCCAAAACTCTCTATTGAGAAACTCTTCAAGACAAAAATCTTCTCTAGGGAAGAATGGGAGTCTGGAAAGAGTTTGTACTACGAGCAGGATATAGTCTGGTTTACAGATGGCTCGAAAACGGAGGTGGGAACAGGGGGTGGAGTCAATGGTGTTCAACCTGAGGGCTCCACTGTCTTGTATCTAGGCAAACATGCTACTGTTTTTCAGGCAGAAGTTTGTGTGATCTCGGAGTGCATAGAAGAGAATCTGAGAATGGGATACAAAGGTAAGAACATCCTAATTTTCTCGGATAGCCAAGCAGCGATCAAAGCGCTAAATTCATATAGAGTAAAATCTAAAGTGGTTTGGCACTGCCTCTCGGCATTGATGAAGCTTAGCCAGGGGAACGAGGTTTCTGTGTGCTGGGTCCCTGGGCACTCAGGCATTGATGGTAATGAGAGAGCAGATGAGTTAGCCAGGAAAGGGTCTGAGGCTCCTCTTGTGGGCCCTGAGCCGGTGCTTGGGATTTCCTATGGGCATGCCAGAGCATCGGTTGAGATGTGGATGCAGGAGGGCAAAGACAAAGCCTGGAAGGTTTCAGTAACAGGTGGACTTGCCAGGAAGTTGTTCAAGCCAGGCAGGAAACATGCAGAAGAACTTATCCCGCTAGGAAGGGATAACATGAGATGGGTGGTTGGCCTATTAACAGGTCACTGTCATCTCAGGAAACACCTACATAGAATAGGAATTGCTGAGGAGAGTCTATGTAGGAAATGTGGAATGGCTGAAGAATCGGCGGAACACATCCTTCTGGAATGTGAGGCTCTAGGTAGAGCCAGAACTTTCACCTTGGGCCCACCAGGGCAGGAAAGGGAAACCATCCTATTAAACCCAATAGGTAGCATCTGTTCCTTTATCAGGAATACAGATATTACTGGGTGGGAGTAATTAGGAAAATCAAGGGGGCAAAAGATCTTTTTTGTTCGACGCCGGCAGGGTTTCTGTTTAGGACCTTGCAGCCCACAAAAAAAAAAAAAAAAAAAAAAAACTAAAACATACCCTTAGCTTTGGTTTTGTCTTCTCAATGCTGATAACGAAATAAATCTGAACCCTCTTGCTCAGTAAAGTTCAACGCCTTGCTTACCGTAATTATCATAGTTTCTGTTTTCCATTTTCAAAAATACTATTACATTTTGTTCTAAAAATATTACTCCTTTTTTGAATAAAACTTTTAAGTGAAATATATCTTAACAAGATTATTACAATATAAGTATTAATACAGTTTACATATTTTTCACATGTAGCAATCAATATGAAACCTCTCCTTACTGTTGTTATAATCTTTTCCACTCATAGTAAATAGTATAATGTGTTCAATTAATTCAGTCACACTTTATTTTAGTCTCTGTATCTAAAATGTTTTCGGTGTATTAAGTCTAATTAAATGTCACAACAACCTACACAGATAAAATCAAATTAAATTTTATAACTTTAACTTTTAAATCTATTCAAATTCTGTTTTCGCAACAACATGGGATCTGTACGCCGATTATAGATACATGTATCATGTATAGTATTAATGCAGTATTTGCGTCTGTTGAACCCAACTGAAGTTATTCTTGAAAAAATGCAATTAAATTCTAAAATGTTACAACTATTTAAAATAGCACGTACAATTAATACTAGTATTGAAATAATACATTTTTTCAAATAGAGATATAAAATAATAATATAGGAATCTCTAATTTGATGAACATTTTTTTAACTAAGCTGCATTGAGAACTGTCAGGGGAAACTATGTTGAACGTTGCTTTAGCAAGAGTTATTTTGTGTACATCAACGTCTAACCTCAATCAACGAATACAGAAACTATAAGAAGCGCAATCCCCATGTTAAAAAATTCAGCCCAGTTTTATTTGAATTTGACGAGGTTGCCACGGCGTTCACTAGGTAGCGGAAGCGCCACTGTCGCCGCCGTGCCTGTGCTAGAGAGAGACAGAGAATTTCACTCAGAGAGAATGAACGCGTTGGCCCAGCTGCTACTATACACAATTTCTCTCTTCCTTGTCCAAGGCAACGAGTTTCCATTTCTTTGTAGCTATAATATTTTAAGTATATATAATATAATTTGAATTTTTCCGGCTAATAAATTAATGTATAACTACCCATAAAACATTAATCACAACATTATTTCAAAATGCAAATGAAAATTATCAGAATATTGGTAAAAGTACTGTCAACATAATATAATAATAATTTTGAAAATACACCATCATACATGGGAATAAACTTTAATAAATATTTATTTTTTGTAATTAATAAAATATAATTTTAAAAACAAGTTATAAATTATCTCTTTAAAAAAGGCTTTTATTCTGTTGAAGAGTATTTACATTATTGATGAGTTATCTGAATCCTACTAATATTATAAATGTGAAAGTGTGTATGTTTGTTTGACTGACAATCACGCAAAAAGTACTGGATGGATTTGAATGAAATTTGGCTCACATATAGATCATGACCTGGAATGAGACATAGGCTATAAATCATTTTGATTTAAGGGTTGAAACAACCAATAAAACAATAAATATTTATTATTATACATACATTAAGACTGGAAAGATGGAATTTGGTACATTTATTTCTTACAAGGTACATATAAAATGTAAACTATATTTGCATTTTACACTGTGCTGCTAAGGGGTGAAATTGTAATAACAACCCCTGAAACAATACAAATTAATTATTATACTTTCCATAAAGCTAGAGAGCTGGAAATTGGTACATTCATTTCTTAAAAGATATATACAAAAAGTAAACCATATTTGTATTTTTCAGTATGCTGCTAAGGGGTGAAAATGTAACAACAACCCCTAAAACAATACGAAATAATTATTAGTCTATACTTCCCATAAAGCTAGAGAACTGGAAATTGGTAAATTATTTCTTACAATACATTTATAAAATGTGAACCATATTTACTTTTATTCACGTGCTTCTTAGGGGTGAAAATGAGATAACAACCCCTAAAACAACACAAATTAATTATTATACTTCCCATAAAGCTAGAGAGCTGGAAATTGGTACATTCATTTCTTACAAGATATATATAAAAGTTGACCATATTTGTATTTTTCAGTGTGCTGCAAAGGGGTGAAAATGTATTTTAAATGCACAAGTATTTACAGGCATTCTTAACCAGTTCAAAACTATATATATATAAAAAACCAAATACCACTCACTGACTGACTGACCCACTCATCACGATTTCTCAAAAACTACCGAACGGGTTGCAATACAATTTGTTATGTAGCTTCCTCTAGGACCCTAGGTGTTCGCTAAGAAAGGTTTTGCAAAAATTATAAATTTTAGTGGTTTTTGGGCGGTCAAAATTACTAGGAAAAAAAAACAGCAAACGGATTAGAATGAAATTTGGTATGTAGCTTCCTCTAGAGCCCTAGGTGCTCCCTAAGAAAGGTTTCCAAAAAATTCTAAATTTTAGGGTGGTTCGGAGGGTCTAAGTTACTTAAAATCGCCATAAGAAACACATAGTGTAATATATTTATTGATATGTTTTTGTTGCTAATATACATTTAACTTTGATTTGTCTATCCGTGCAAAGCCGCATCGGGGTGAAAATGTAATAACAACCCTTAAAGCAATAAACATTAATTACTATGCAGCGAAACTTTGGACCGTGTGCGAAGCCATGGGTTCAACAACTAGTATTTAAATAAAATAAATAAAATTTGCTTTCACAACGTATTTTGTCGCAATTATTTATGGTACAGTATGTAGTAAGAAATCAAACACCAACATATGAGTAAATTTTTTTAATAACTAAAATTTAAATGGCTCATCTGATTTCTTATAAAATTGAATTCCAATAAGGATTATAACTTCAATTTTCTGTAAAGTAGCATACACACCATTACATTCCAACTATATTTTCATCAAAAAATTACTTTTTTTATGTTATAAGGTTTTTAAGGAAAATTAATAATATAGATAATAACACAAACTTTAAAAATAAATGGTACAAACTGCTCTCTGCTGGAAAATTTCTGTGTGTGTTCCTTCAAATACTTGCTCATTAAACATTTTTTGTATACTCTTCTATTAAGAATTAAATGATAAAACCTTTGTATATTTTGAAAACAAATTTCAAAAATTTTTTACTACTTTTTACGTAGGCCTAAGCCTAAAGTTGAACTTGTTTCTTCTGTTACTGAACATTTTTTGTTTCTTTAGCTAATAACTTTGAAAATTTTCCATCAATAAATTTTTTACCGGCACATATAAATTTTATTCTTTGTCATAGTATAAAGAGCTATAGTATTATTTGTCGATTTCTATACAGAATAATAAAGTAAATTTAATACACTTAAATGTCATTTTATATAGTTTGCTATGTCATGTTTACTGAATGGTAAACAATGTTTAGATTAAAATAAATATTAGTATCATACAACATTCTAAATCATTTTACCTTTAATCTTCGAGTGATTTATGAAAATCAAACTTTTTACTAACGGGGAAAAGCAGTTAAAATGTATTACTAAAGCTATGTAAGTAATTCAAAACCCGAGACAATAAATCGTCTGATAGTACGCTATAACGAGACCGTAGCCGTGAGCCGTGGGAATATAGCGATATTCTGGTGCGTACTTAATCATATCTTTAACCTGCTGTAAAAACTAAACCACTTGAGCTAATTTTTTGAAAAAATATGTTTCATAAAATTTAACTTATTGGCTCAAACTTTTACGCTTACACTTCGTCTCTGGCCAAAAAACAAAAAAAAAATTCTCACAGAACAACTTTTTCGTGTCACAATTTAAAGTTCCATATTAAATCTTAGCTTTGGAAATTTATGTATACCTTTAAAGATTTTTTATAATTAATAATTTTTATAACAATATCATCCCACACTAATATTCTGTCAGTGTGTAAATTTCAAAGAAATCGGTGTGTTGCAAGTGTTCAAAACAACAGTGTATTTGAAACACGAGCATCACAATTTTACAATCATCTCCGAGCCGTTTTGGCTTTCTAGATCTTCCCAAGATGGTTTAGGCACACTTCATTATTTCATACTGTATACAGGCGATGGGACAGCAGGGCTATATGGGACAGTCTATTTTATTCTGTGGTCGCTGGTGCGATGGCAAGGGGTTGGAGGGGAGTGTGCGACACTGTAGCCGACAGCCTGCGCCTCGTTGCGGCCGCCGTGTCAAGCTTGTTTTGGCGAGAATAAAATCGGCTGACTATTCTCCATATACATTGCGCTTCTTATAGTTTCTGTATTCATTGCCTCAATACACAATATCCTGTCTGACATTAGTCCTTTGCTTTAGTTATGTTTAAACAAAAATCTGTATGCCTTAATGTTTATTTCCATAATTATGAACAAAAAGGAAAAAAGAGATTTCTAGACAAAAAGGAGTGCACAGTAAAATTTATAAAAATAATTCAATTGGCAAGATATTCACGATAAAAACAAAGTTTGCCATTAAAATATACATAACCTTCTACAGCTTCGAGATTAACCCCATTGAAATGGACATGAGAAGACATTTAAGTTTACGATTGCTATTATATAGGAGAACTTAGCTGCTCAAAGTAACCTTCCAAACTTGCTTTCAGTTAATAAAACATGAAAAAAATATAAGTAAATAAATACAAAAATGCAAACGATTTAAGCAATACAAATATAAATTGTCCACAAAGCGCCTTAGATATAAGAGTGAATTGTCAACTTTATGTGTTGTAGAAATGTTTGCCAATTTCTTTTAAATGGTGCCCCTAGGTAAAATCTCATAAAACATACAAACATCCGTTTAGATTTACCTTTCTGATCGTGAATATAAAAGATAAATATTAAATGGAAACGTAAACAGTCGTAAAAACAAACGCAATTACTTGATTTGTACTTTAATTTACTTCAGTATGAATATTATTAATTAAACGTTATTTATATATCATCAGTTATACAGGATGTCCCCGAACTCTCTGGACCCCTTTTGTTCATATGTTCCTGGGATCCAGACAAACATATTTCACTATATAAGCAAGGGTCTGCGGGGCTTATTTTTCGTCTGTACGTGTATATGTGTTTTTGTAAAAAAAATACTTAATATTTTTGGAAGTAGAAAGGATATTGAGCTCAAACTTTCTACACCTATTTGTTGCGTAACCTCTTATCACAGTACGAAAAATTAGAACATTATTTTAAATACTTTCAAAATTGGCGGTTGTTTATAATTTTTAGTGACAAATATCTTAAAAACCGCTAACTTTACAAAAGAATTACAAGACACAAAAAAGTTTACTTTTTCAATGACAAACACGATAGTTATTTTATTTTATCTGTAGCACAAAGGATAACAGAGATATTGACAAAAAAATTAGTAAATGTATTTCTTTTTAGTTGCCAACAATACCCAGAATTACTCTAGTTTGATTACTATACAGTGGATATAGTTTGGTTACTGTAGCCCGTGCATCACTGAGGATGGCGACATTGTCGTTGAAACGCGTTTGAGGTTAGTAAACATATTTATTGTGAGATTTTGTGTTCAAGTTTTATTCTATCTAAATTTATTTTGTATAATCCATTTTTATCGTATGCTTAATTTTTAATATAGTCATAAAGAAAAAAGGGAAGCATACGAAGGGAAGATTACCGTTCTTAAAAGTATTGCTCATATTAATGCCACATTCACATTGTATTTCCCCAAAACCATTTTATTTTGTATTTTTCCTTTCCAGTGTATGTAAATCCCGTCCAGCTATTTTTCTGTTTCTTAGTGGATTTTCTCGTATTGTTAAATTTTGTTTTATTTGACGAATTAATTTTAATATCCAATTTTCTCAGCTATCCTAAATATTGTGTTTAGTTCTTTGTTTTTGTTTTTTTTTATGCTAGATTATATAATCTATAATTCATATATTTTGTTTGGTTTGTATCGGCATTAATTATATTATAGGTGTATGTGACATTTTAAAAAATTCTAAATTTAATTTGCTTGTATTCGTGTAATTTTTAAGTCTAAGAAATTCATCATTCTGTTTTCTTATTTTTCCATTGTAAATTTTATATATATATTTATATAATATATATTTAAATTTTATATTGGATTAGATATATTTCTTTTAATATTAGGTCTAATTTATTATTTTGGCTATCTTTTATCATTAACAGTGAATCATCTACATATTAGGTGTATTCCAAACATTCATGTTTCGCAAAATATTTTGTATATATTTTTGTTCTAAATGTTGAATGAAAAATTCACTTAATATAGCAGAAAATGGATTCCCCATACCTAATCCTTCTTTCGGCTTGTACACAACGTGGATAACTTGATAGAACAAACTTAGAACACAAAATCTCACAACTAATACGTTTATTAACTCAAACGCGTTTCAACGACAAAGTTGCCATCTTCAGTGATGCACGAGCTACAATAGTCAAACACTAGGTTAGGTATAGTTTGACTATTGTAGCTCGTGCATCACTGAAGATGACAACTTTGTCGTTTAAACGCGTTTGAGTTAATAAACTTATTAGTTGTGAGATTTTGCGTTCTAAGTTTATTCTATCAAGTATATCTTTTCACAAGTCAAGTTCAATATTTATTTACAATGTTGATAAATTGTATCTGTTTCTTTAATAGTATAAGATGTTAAAGCATGCATACTCTTTTGATTAGTTCTGTATTATATCCATTTACCTTTAACAATTCTTTTAAAATGTTTTTTGTTTTTTTATAGTGGATCTATCGATTGATATGAGTTCTCTACATAAAATTAAACTAGTTTATAACCTTCTAAAACTTTCAGTTCTTTTAATTTGTCTCCCACTTCGTTTGATTTTTTACTAATCATTAGTTTTTAAACAATCCTATAGTTAAAATAACGTTTGCTATATGTTTTGCCAATTGTTATGCTGGTGCGGTTGTATAATTTACTACAGACCTAATTGGGTAGTTATTCTTATGGATTTTTACTTGTTACCTCATGATTGGTAGACTGAGGTTTGTATTTACATACTTGTATTCAGTACCGTTTAATAGGTTAAAGGTGATTTTGTACTAATATTCTTAGTTTCTTTTTGGTATGTTTCAGTTTTATCGTTCTATCTTTTGTGCATTCTGTCTTGTTTATAAATTCGTCCGTTTTCGTGTCTTACAATAATCTACAATTTGTATAATAAGGACTACATGTTATTATATGTTATTAGACATGAGTGTTGTGTTTTTTATTTTATAAAACTTTTGAATAATCTTTTCTTATTTCTTTGGTTTTTTTTTTTTGTTGCTTTCTTATCTGTTTTTTTTTGTTTTATAGTTTATTTTAACATTTCTGAGGCTAATGTGTCTTGCGTGAACTTGATCCTCCTTACGAATCAACTAAATTGCATTTTATACATCTATTATATTTTGTTCTATGTTTTTTTCGATATAACACATACACCAATAATATACATTATATTATATTATTAATTCAGATTCAAACCACCCAATGGAACACAAAATTACAGCTTTTCGATACACTATTCATGGATTGTAGATAATTTTAATCTAAAGAGAAGCACACAAGAAGAACTGAACACAATATTTAATATAGCTGATACTAATAATGGATACTGAAAGAGAATAATAAGAAAAGTAATTCGTAAAAAAAATTAAATAATTCTACAAAAGTCACAAAGAAACAGGAAAATATCTAGGTGGTATTTGTCTTCACTGGAAATTAAACATATAAAATTTAATATATTTTTGTGAAATACAATATGAAAGAGGCATTTAATACGAGCAACACTAAAAAAACAAATTAAGAAGGACTATAGAATAAAGGGTAGCATACGATAAACATGGTGTATACGAAATAAAGTGTAAGTGCAACGCAACATAATATATAGGCCAAAACGCGTTGACGAGCTCAAATAAAATCGTTGTTCTAGGTTTGGCAGAATTTTGTAGTCTAACTGATTAAATTGATCCTAGCAGATATAATTTGTATAATAATTTATATAATGTATTTTATGAAAAGGTATATTACATTTGTATTTCATTAATAATAACGGTATCTATTGTACAATATGTACTAGAAGTTTAAATAGGTTTGGCATATGGCTGAAACAGTTAAGTTAGTTAAAACGATACAAATGAAATAAATCTAGAGTTGTTGGAATTTTAGAAATCTAAAGCTTTTGCAATCCAAGATCCGTGAGTTTGGGAATGCTTGGAATTTCAACGATTGAATATCACTGGAATTTATGGAATGGCGGTCTTTTAAATTCAAATCATTCCACACCTCACTTTCTTTAGACTTACCTTAACAAAATGTGTCAGTAAGAGTAACAATTCTTTATAGATACATGTAACAAAGAGAAACTTGTAAATACTAGTAATACATGTGTAGTTCAAACCTAATAATTCTCAAATACCACTTGTAACTCCACTTTTTATTTATGTATTAAATGTAAATAAAATGAAATATTAAAACTTTATTGTAAATTATTTATATAATAGTACGAAAAATAAATAGCACACTAATTAATGTAAAGACAATTTTAATTATGCACATCTTTAATGGGTGTCAAGTATAACCTGTTCATAATTTATTTTGTTTAATAGTGTAAAAATAATAATGTACTTTACATATTTATATTCTTATTTAGTTCAAAATAAAAACAATTCTCATCATGGTGGCTATACATTCCTTAAGAGTTTTCACTTGGCACACACATTCATTGATTTTTCACATATTGATTTCTTTCTCTTATATATTTGTTTTCAAAGTCGCTTGGTGTGTTTGATTTGCCTGCTGTTTCAGGTAAATAAATCACTTCCGGCAAACTTATCTATAAATATATATAATCCAATTACCACTCACTCGCTCCTTCATCGCAAAAAAGGCAAAACGTATTAAATTCAAATTTGGCATGATGGTCCATAATGTCATCTAGATGTGGAATAGGAATTGATTTTGAAGAAATTGGCTTCTAAAAAACAAAAATGTGAAAACACATTTTTTATTATTTTAAAGAAAAAGAAGGTCTACAGAGCCGAAATTAAAACACGTCATATGTATTACTCGCTAAAAACTAAATGCATACAAATTTTGTAAAAAAATGTATTTAGGCACCTAAAGGTGGATACAAAAAGATATTTAAAACAAGTACAAAAAAAGGAAATTAACGGCCAACCATGTCCCTCCTCTGCCAAGATGGTGAATAATGCTAACATCACATTTGTTGCTTTTTATTTGTTAGATTCCTATTGGTTTGTAGAGGCATTAAAAAAAAAAGATTTTTAATCTGTTTTTTAAATTATTATCCGCATTAAAACATGAAATTTACATCAGAAAGTAAAAACCAAGATGACTACCAACCACAGCCCTTCTCTGCTAATACAAATATTAATGCTAAAACCATATTGGTTTTATTTTGTGTATGATTAATGGTTTGCGGGAATATACATTCCCCATAACAATTTAGGCTTAGTTTGTAACTGTATGTTGAAAGCTCAATACCGATGTAATTAAAATGTAATGTTTCAAAAGCTGTAATAGGTATTCTATCTATTAATACAAGTGATTATGCTTGCAAAAAATCAATACAAGTGATTATGAGTGCAAAAATATATTATCGGAATTAAGGAGGAATCGGGAGGGGTGGGAAGAGGTGAGGAGTCCATCTGACAAAGCTCCATATGGTTGGGCTGGTCATTCCACTTTAAAGGTCGGTGAAATATAGCCTCAATGATAAGAACAAAAGTCACTGAAAACAGAGCTCATATATTACTACATTATTAGCTATTCCGCTTCAATATAGTGCAGTCGACCTGCTATTTTGCTTTATTTCAATTTGTGATTCCCTGCTATTAATATCTTTTACTTTACGTTCACTACAATACATTGGCAACAAAGGTTTTCAAGGCTTTGTTGGCAATATTCTTACTGTAGCTGAACCGTCCTTACTACCATAACTGAACCTTATTTTCGCTCCTGTTTCAAATAACTTTATGTGGTAACTGTTTTTTTTTTTATTACTACTTTAGTTTCTATTACTTGTACGTAACATTTCTATTCTTTGTACGTATTGGAAAAATGATCTTTATATTAATTTACAAAATAACTATTTTGTTCCTGTTGACAAACTACAGTTTAATATCTGGTTCGATATCTTCTTTACACATTTCATATCAGGTTTTACTTCTGTTTAAGATTTCTTTCCATAATCCATATTTACTTCGTTGTTACCATTCAACAGCGGTTCAACGTTTTTTTCAGTTTTTTTTGCAGTCATATACTTTAATAAGGTTAATATGTTTTTGTTAGTTGTTTGAACGATCTGTTCATAGATTTCCTTTAATAAAACCAGAACTGTTTTGTTATTAACCAGCTTTGTTCATTTGTTTAATATTTTATCAGTGGATATAAAAGAGAACTGGAAAAAAGTGCAATGAGGTTGGCATAGAGGCCTTCATGGATGTTTTCTACATCAAATGCTTATTTAGAACGGATTGTTTTAATGTCAAACCTATCACTGCAACAGATTGCCTTCCCTTACCGTCTAATGGTGAACCTTGGTAAATGTCAATCACAAGTAAGTCAAAGAAATGTCCATAATTATGAATTAGATAAACAAAACGTAACAAATCTAAACTCTGAACAAAGTAAAGTATACTCTGAACTGACCAATTGAGTTGATTCAGATTCTGGCAGCTTTACTTTCTGGATGCTTTAAGTGGAAAAGGAAAAACGTATTTGATCAATCTGTTGCTTAATTCCCTAAAGAAAGAAAACATTTTCAATTTATATACTTTCCTCTGGTATACTGAAAACGTTTTTAGTCAGTTGAAAGACAGCTCACACGAAAATTAAACTTCCTCTTAACTTGACTCCTTTGTGCAACATTATAAATCAGAATGATTCAGCACATGTCCTTAGGGAGGGTAAGTTGATTGTTTGGGATGAGGTCAGGGATAGTTAACAAGGGAGGTCTATACGTATTGGATATAACTCTTCAGGACATCCGAATTAGTAAACGCTTAATGGGTTGGATGACTGTCTTATTGGTAGGAAACTTCAGGCAGACACTACCTGTAGTTCTTCGGTTAACCTGGATGAGATGAGAGCGTGCCGTAAATCATCCTACTTGTCGACAAAGATTAGATGTAGTTAAATAAACTTAGTCATCATGAGGGTTTATCTCAAAGGTTATCTAAGGACAGAGGGGTTTTTTAAACTTACTTCTTCAAATCGGAGGTTGTAATTTACCTGAAGAAGAAAGGAAGTAATTCCAAAAATGTTTTTGCCTAACAGTCAAAGCTTATCTACTCCGATATGATTATCTACTCCGATTTGAACAAACTGCACAAAGACAATCTTAGTTGGATTCAGGAGAGAACTATTCTAACCCCAAATAAAGACCCCGAAGCAAGCATTAATGATTTTGTATTACATCGACTTATTCAGAGTTGGTGAAAAATCAGTCTGAGGTTGAGTTGGAGGACTCTATTCACTTACCTGTATAGTTCAGTTCCTTCAAACTTTAAACCTGCCAGGAATATCAACTCACAACCTTTGCCTCAAAGTTTGAATTTCAATAATTTTTCTGCACAATCTGATCCCTCCAAAACATTGTATCGGAACTATACCGCAGGTTAAAGACTTACATAGGAACGTGATTGGAGCAACCATATTCACAGGTTGTGGTGCAGGAGAAACAGTTTGGTACCCCTAATCTCTTTGATTCCTTCCGAACATTTTCAGAACATTTGATTTAGTAAAATGTTCAGTTTAAATGACTGCAGTTTCCCGTCAAAGTATGCTTAGTGTTGACGATAAACAAAGCGCAAGTTCAATCTTTCAAAGTAGCAGTAGTGTATTTAAGAAATGACTGTTTCTCAGTTGAAAAATCATATGCAGCCTGTTCACGTGTAAGTTCTCCTTACAGTCTGGTGATATTGCAGCTAGAGGGGCGTTTTATAAAACTCAGTCAATAAATAAGACTCCATTTTTTCCTTAAGCCAAATTTTCTATTGCAGTTCACACCAACACAAGCAATAGTTTAGTTCTGAGTAAGTTGGCTTGCAAATACCAATAGCCTGGCTACAAAACAATCGAAACGCCAGGGGTGTTGGTATGTAAAGGCTTTTTCCTAAAACCCTGGATGAACCTTTTTTTACAGTTTTCGCCTTGGGAAAACCAATAAACTACCTCTATATATGTTAATCCCAGAAGTTATAGTATATACTAATGTCTTGGGAATGTTTTCCTGAACATTTGCACACAGAAAGGCACGCTGAACTTCTATTTTTGAAATTTTCCAAAAATACAATTATAAACAAAATTCTTTTTTTAATTTTACATTTCTTAGCGAAGCATGTGTTGGCAGCTAGTGTTTTTATAAATTGTCCTTTTAGTTATCCGAAAGAGCAGCTATGACTTATAACCTATATATTGTTTCAGCATTCTATGTTTACTGATTTATATGTATGATTAATGTTTATTGAATAGCTGCTAGCCAAGAGCCAACTTGAGTCTAAGTCAAAACAAGGGTACAGTTATGAGAGTGCGAGACATTGCGATAACCTCAGCTGAACGAGAACAACGTTGTTCATTTTTTATACTAAATATTGCCGATGTTGCTGCGAACAATTATTATTCAGAGACATACAATCCCGTTTCTGTCATACTACGACAATTCGGGTTACTAACAAAATACTTTCTATGGACTTTCAATTAAGTGTTTTACGTGTACAAATAATTGTGAACATTACCAGTGATATTCTTTTGTTTTGTTTACGAACAATAAAGTTTTTTAGCAGTTGGCCAAAGACAGTTCTGTATTCATCCGCATATAGGTATTTTAGTTTTAGTTATGTTAAGAACCATTTTAACAAGACGTCTTGTTTCTCTTATGTTAATAGTATCTGCTTATATTCTGATCGTAAAGAATATAATCTAATCTAATAGTGTACATACTGATAGTTATCAAGACAAGGGTTGTTTATTTCACGTATTATTTTTGGTTGTATTTAGAAGCAAAAAATCTTATTATTTTTCTTTTAACAAATATAACTCTTTTAATGTATCTATTTGGTCTTAAATAACCATTAAATGATTGTGTTGGGATGTCAAATGTTAGTCGTTACTTTGACCTTGTTCCCTCACAGTGCTACATTAACTGAAACATTTAGGTTATTCGTACAATTAAAATTGCAAGTCTGGCAATTTACTCAATCAAATACAGTCCACTTTTACCTAAGTTTATAGGCGACAATCAACATGGGAGTTGTCATAATGCGTTCAATTCCTCAATCAGTGCGTTGGTGAATTGAACGGGTTTTGAACGACAAATCATTGATTGCGTCGACACCTATATTAATTAAAGAGTGCGTAGGCTATGTGTATAAACCGTAAATTGGATACTTTGCAAAGGGTATACAGAATCGAAACATATACGTAAATTGAGTTAGGTTAGCAACCAATTTATTTCCAAATCCGTCATCCCCAGTATAAACGACTTTTACATTAACGCAGGCTTATGTATTTCTGATAGAAATTACATCACTTTAAAATCAATTACCATAAGTGTTGTACCTAATTTCACATTATTCAAAGTGCTTGAATAATATAAGTTTTAATGGTATTGCAATGTTTTTTTTTTTCAAATTTAGAACAAAGCTTAAAGTTTTCTTTCAAATAATAGATAACATTATATGATAATAACGCATTTTACAGTTACATAATATAATATATTTTAAGCTATGAAAAAGTTATGAATTGAGACAGTAGATATTATAATATGCATGCATATGCATTTCAAAAGTTCGAACAAATTGACTCCATTTGCCTGTGTTCTGTCTCACGATATCTTTATGTATCAGCATGCTATGTATATATTTTCAGGGTTCTCCAATCATCACACTCATTTATTTGTCTTATTTTTTTACAATGGCTTTGCCAGCTGTCCATATATGTTTCAGGTAGAAAGGCCACTCCTGGTAAAACAATATTTGTATAAATTGTCCTTCTACATATCTGAATGAGCAGCATTGATACATAAATTATAATAATTAAATAGAATACGTAGAATATGTGTATGTACTAGCGAGCACAGAATACAATAGAGAGGGCATTACGTAAATAACAGTAAGCAGGGTTGAAGCCAAGTCGGCCATCTTTGATGTGTGTAGAAACGTTGTTGGGTCCATAAACGCGTATTTATGTAAACGGTGCTCGCCTTGATAACACTGTCATTTGAACCCCTTAGGGTGGGACAAACATTTCCAAATTTTATACATAGGTCGGTGGATATTAAAGGAAGGCAACAGTGTTCGTAGAAAGTGTATTACCTATCGTGTTTTTATTAAAATAATAGTTAAAACTAATCCTTTTACATTTAATTTAATTTATGACATGAGAAAGTTAGTATGCGACAATTTTTTTGATTTATGAGGTAGAAACAAACTTCCAGCGAGAAAGTTGTAGCTAATTAGACGATCTTAAGTTTTCATTGCAAACAATTTTCGATGGAACTTATAGTTTGTTCAATAATCCAAAGTAAATAACCGTTGTGCTTAGTTGTACGCGCCCTCCGTCGCGGACCACGGCTTCACGCTGTCTACCACAAAAGTTAGCTCCAATACTCTGCCTCGTCTGATTTTTTTACTCTTTACATGTTGAAGAAGTTAAAACAATATAAGTGGGAACACATGGCCGTTCAAAAAACAAAATTAGTCACCTAATCATGCGTTTTAATGCAAACAAAGCAAGATATATAATTTTCTTATTCTAAATAAGAATAACATTGGACAACGTACTGTGTTTAGTACTTTCGTAACCAAAAGACGTAGAGAAATTATAAAAAACACCAAATTGTTCGCCTTTTTAAACCAAATACAATGATGTAAAGTAAAGTTTGATTTTATAAAATATGATATGTAAAAAAACTCAAAAAACCACTCGTCACTAGGATGACTCATGCTCTGCGGCCGCCATGTTAGATGTGTTATGCGCTTTCGGGTGGCTTCAATTCACTGCTACTGCGTGGCCTCTCTATTGTGTTCTGTGCTCACTGGTATGTACTCGAAATGTAAGTTAGATACAAGGCAAAGTTTAGGCAGATTAGAAACTATTACGTCGATTGTGTAAGCTTCGCAATCAACGTATTACCAAACTCCCTTATATGGATTATAGTTAGCTTTTACAGTTTAATTTCAAACCTTTTCCAAAAGATGCACTTATTTATTATATAGAATTGCCTTTAGTGTAAGGGCATCTAAGATATATACATATTACTGCGTAGAAAAGGTTTATCTAACCAAATTTGTTAAACAATAAATGTATTGGTATGTATACTATTAACTGTTTGATATAACGTTCGTTTATCACTTAAACTTTTTGTACATATTCCTCTGTAAACATGTTTTTGCAGTTTTAAAATAATTAAATGAAATTAAAAATACTTTAACTTAATTTACACTCTGTAAATTGTGTTGACTTATTTTAATTTATTGTTAGAGCAATAAAGATGGTAGTGCAGCATAACGTGAAAAAGGTTTTCAGTCAATACTAAGTTTTATACAGAGTCAAACCGACTTCTTAAGTTTAACATTCTCTGTCTTTTACAATAAACAAGGTATTGAATTATTTTATATCTGCAGCTTTTAAATAAACAATTGATAATAAGCTTTCTCGTCTATATTAATATTTTTAATAGTTATACGATACCATTTAAATCAATTATTATTTGTGACCATTATAATATAAACTCTATTTTAATAAAACTCCTTATCATAAACTCATAAAGAAACGAAACATATAAATAAAAATATAAACTTAGTAAGAAATCTTGTATTATACCAAATAAAATAAACGGAAAAAAGATACAAAAAGTAAATCAAATTCTTATATTGTACAGAATTACCATTAGATTTTGTTTTCCTAGATGTTTAACATTAAATTTTAACTAAATATGCTTCATCGTATTTAAATTTATGAATATATTTACTATAATTTGAATGCACTATATTTGAAGCTACAGTATTATTTACCCTCGGTAATTTGAATTGACATTTACAAAGTTAGGTTTTTTAATGTTTGGCAAATTTCTACTCGTATAAACGTACAACTACTGCAGTCATTACCATTGTGCAACTTCTTCAATATTTGTGTATAGTTTCTTTCGATTCGTGTGCTCTATATTCCAAAATCATTTTTCACAAATCACTTCTAGATTGATACATATAATATATGTATTTAAGATTATTTTGTCAACTTTTGTTAATCGGTAAATCGGATCAAGTTGAGACAATTAGAATTTATAAAAAAATATAAACGGAAATATCACAATAACTAAACAAATATGAAAAATAATAGATCTGGTTGATGTTTAACTTAAGACCAGTACCAACAATTAGAATAAAAGTATTTCTGACAGCGTCAAACATTATTTGAAGGGGTGAAACAAAGAAGGTTTAACAGAAAAACAAATGTCACAAATCCATTCAGAGTTATTTGAAAAATTAAAAATAATATTTTAAATTTGTGTGTGAAACAATGTTTAGTAAAACTAACCATTACCGCTAGGAGTAACCAACATGAGCCACAAGTATAATTTAATTTCTCCATGAGTTGATACAATAGAGAGATTATATATAATCGATAATCTTCTAAATATTCCCGGTATCATTTTATTGTTACTTTTTATAACTGCAAACATTAGATAATGGGATTAGAAATAATAGTTAATTGTCTGAAAATAAATAAATTCCTTAGAAAGCACAGAGTTAAGTTCACTCAAAGTTATGGTGAAAATTCGAAATGTAATAAATAATTTTATCTAAAACAGTTTGTACTACTATCTATCACTATTATAAGTAGATAAAATAATAAAAGCATTGATTACTAGATTCGAAATTAAGTAGACTCGATCAGGTTCAAAATCGGTTCTCAATGTACAAACGAGTCTACATTTTTGTAGAACTCAATGATTGATAAGAGTGATCTTCAGAGCCAGGGGCTAAATATTAGTTTATGATATAGAATCTATAGAAATACCACTCACTTACTTAATCATCACGATTTCTCAAAAACTACCAAACGGATTGCAATGAAATTTGGTATGTAGCTTCCTCTATAGGCCTAGGTGCTCGCAAAGAAAGGTTTTAAAAAATTCGAAATTTTAGGGGCTTTTGGGGTTAAAGTTACTAAAAAAACACCACCAAACGGATTGGTTTGAAATTTGGTATGTAGATTCCTCTAGGGCAATAAGTGCTCGCTAAGAAAGTTTTTTTTAAAAAATTCGAAATTTTAGGGGTTTTTGGGGGGGTTAAAATTACCAAAAAACAAACCACGAACGGATTGGATTTAAATTTGGTACGTAGCTTCCTCTAGGGCCCTAGGTGCTCGCTATGAAAGGTTTTTAAAAAATTCGAAATTTTAGGGGGGTTAAAGTTACTACAAACAACTACCAAACGGATTGCAATGAAATTTGGTATGTAGCTTCCTCCATAGGCCTAGGTGCTCGCTAAGAAAGGATTTCAAAAATTCGAAATTTTAGGGGGGTTTGGGGGTTAAAGTTACTAAAAAAAAAACCACCAAACGGATTGGATTGAAATTTTGTTTGTAGCTTCCTCTAGGGCAATAGGTGCTCGCTAAGAAAGTTTTTGAAAAAATTATAAATTTTAGCGGGTTTGGAGGGGTTCAAATTACCAAAAAAAAAACCACGAACGGATTGGATTTGAATTTGGCACGTAGCTTCCTCTAGGGCCTTAGGTGCTCGCTATAGAAGGTTTTAAAAAAAATTCGACTTTTTAGGCGGGTTTGGGGGTGTTAAAGTTACTACAAACAACTACCGAACGGATTGGAATGAAATTTGGTACTTAGCTTCTTCTAAGGCCCTAGGTGCTCGATAAGAAAGGTTTTCAATAAATTCGAAATTTTAGGGGGGTTTGGGAGGGTCAAAGTTACTAAAAATCCCCATAAGAAATACATTGTGTAATATATTCAATGATATATTTTGTTTGTTAATATACATTTAACTTTGATTTGTCTATCCGTGCAAAGCTGGATCGGGGCCAGATAGTTAAATATAAAAATTAAGACTACCAGAACCTTTATTTCTTAACGTCTACGAACCAGTAACATAATTAATGCTATTATGTTTTTAAAACTAAAACGTGTTTTTGATACTGTTTATATATTTATATAGACATACTACTAGTTGTTAACGTTATTGATTCACAACTCAAATTAGATGTGGGACATTTTACATTCTTGTTTTTGACATTTAGTAAACACAGTTCAAATCCATTCTTTCCAATTAATGTGAAATACTTTCAGTGTTATTTCACACGAACATTCAGTTGCTGACCTGTTTTTGTTTACATTGTTGTTAAAAACCTGTTGTTGATGAGCTGAGGGGCCTATTGTAACGTTTTGCATTGATTTTCGTAACAACACATTCTGATTCATGTAAATACGATTGTTTATTTTTAAAGTAAATATGTACATCTAACAAGGAAAATTGTACCTAGAATATATACGTCATCACTGCATATTTGAAGTTTTATTCTGCAATGTAATTTATTGCAAAGACAAACAGTCAATATAGCTAAGTAATGAAACGGTAGCCACGGTTTAATATTTATTTGTTTTGATATGTTAGGGACGTTGTTTTAAATGCTTTTTTTTACGTCAAGCTTCATCGAAAGTTTTATTTTTAAACCAAATTTAGGTTTTTAGTGAACAAATTAAATAACGATTCAATAGTATTTTCATTTATTTAATACTTTGTTCGGCCAACTACAGTTTTCTGGTGAGGTAGATTTGCAAAATATCATGGAGTTTGTATTGTCGGTTTATACAAAATCCAATAATAACACAAATAACTAAGGAGGATTAATTTGCTATTAATTAGGCACGACAGTAGTAACATTTAAGTAAATTTAGTTTATGGTAAAGTATTTAAGAAAAAAATCATATATGAAATGTGACATATTTTGAATTGGATTAAATGATAATATGTAGTTAGCTTTTTGTTAATATTTATAAAAAAATCTACCTGTCTAGGCATTTTCCTATCAAAATTAATTTGATATGTATTTTCTCATTACAACGTATCATACTGTTAAATAAATCTAAAAGCATGTTAATATTGCAATTCTTGGTGGAAATTTTTTAATTAATACCATTATTATTGTTTGGAATAAAATAATTTTTAGTAGTAAAATTTATTTTAAAGTTATTACGTGTTGAGAGGGTAAAAATTGGATACATTTGAGCTTAAAATAAGGAATAGATTAAATATTAATAATGTTTGATATACAAATAAAGTAATTACACTCGCCTATTTGTTGGCACTTTTTCCTATTCTTTATTTCCAGCACTTTCTATAAGGATACACTAAAGTTGCATACATCCGATTAGTAATGATAACACCACTTAGTGTTCTAATTAGAAGATATTACACTAAAAATGACAATGCACATTTCTTATAATGAGATTTATACAATTAAATTTTATACAAACTAATGATCTTGTTTTGCCATAAACAAAAATTAAATCTAGATTAACCAAGACGGTATTGAAGTGTTCTGAATTATGCAATCTCTTTCAATCACGCCTTTGATTATAAATATTATACTTAAATAAACACAAATTTAAGGAAACTTTCAAATATAACATGGATTAATAACCATAGCATTTTTTATGTAAACTAAGAGGCTAAGTGGACACTACAGCCCACATTCTAGCTATGACATAATACCACTTCCATCTCAAACGGAAAACTATTGGCTTCCGAAAAAAGTGGTATAGAAGCGCCGAATTTATCGAAGAAAATAATTTTATACGAACATTCAAGTCTAAACTCAACCCGTTAATCAGATCCTGACATCACACGTACGGTAAACTAAAAACTAATAAATTCCACTAAAAAAACTCATTTTAATAGTATACCTCGTATTTATAACCATTGAATGTTTTATATAAATTAAACTTTAAATCTGTAAGTTTGACATTGAACGAAGCTATGCAAAGAGTTAAAATACAATTTAAGTTTACATTACCCTTACATTTATATTTAAGACTTTCGAAGTGCACTTTGTCAAAGTTGTATAAAGCTTGACAGACAAGGTATTAAGTCGCAAAGTACGTTGAAACAGTATTTAGTATCCTTTACAAAAACGTCGCTGTAGTCTTAGATTTTAATTTATATTTTGTTGTATAATAATTATAATCATTTATAGTGAATTTATTTTAATTTAAATAATCAGAAGTTTATTTATTGATATGGTTAATAGTTAACATCATTAATAATCCATCAACTTTTGTAAGTAAAGAAAGTTGCATTAAAAAGTTAATTATAAAAATATGTCATAGAAAAATTGTGTTTGAGTGGCACGTAACCTATTATACGTTATTGTAGGTGCTAGCATTTTAGAAGTATTTAGTATTGTTATATTTAGGTTCATTTACAAAATTTATATCCTATGCATCACATTTTATAGTGATTAATTTTAATAATGGCGAATTTTAAAATGTTTCTTTATAGTAGTTATGTTTTGTATAATTTGTAAAATCTCTATTAGAACCTGTGCTATTTTTAGGAAAAAACAGTCTAACAAAAACGAGTATAAGACTGTAGCTCATATTTATTTTTGCCGTAAATATAAAATTGTTGTGAGTCCAAATTATTATTTGTTTATTAGAATAATTTTCAACAATTTTACTATCAAGAATTATTGTTTTATTCGTATATTTATATCTTAAAAAAATATATTTATGAATCGTGTTTTTTTTATTCATCTGAAACAACTTAAGTTTAGTCATTATGAAGGAAGAATTTGTATAATATTGATACATTAAATACTGTAACTTCAAATTCTATCATAATATGTTTTATATTATATTCGTTTGCATGTACTTGACTTTGAGTGCCTTTAAAGTTGCTGCTAGTTACAAAAACGAAAAAAAATAAAATTCTACAAATAATTTAATTATTTTTACTTTTGTTAATACGGTTAAACATAGACCAAGTAATGATAACTATTTTATCAAAATTAAAATTGAATGATACTAGATAATATCTAATATCATTCATTTGGATAATACATTTCCGTGCAAAAACATATAAACATATTATGAATATATATTTTCGTACGGAAATGTATAAGTTTTAAATTACTATAACATTACTATCTACGGATCAATTTTAATCATACATTTTACAGCCTTTGCTCATATCGTAAGGTTAGTTTTTCTATAATTATAGTATCCAACACTATTATAATATATTTGAGGCGTTAATTACAAAAGCAGCACAAGTAAACAAAATCAAAATTGAAATAGAGGGAAATTTATTTACTTTAATAACCTGTTGATGTTATTATAAACAACACAATACTTTTTTTATAGTTATTTCGAACAAAAACAACACAATTAAATCCCCTGTATTATAATGGTAAACATTTTATGATTCCACAAAAACAACACTTCTCAATAATGGTTTCTTACAAAATGAGATGATGTCGAGCACATGTGTTGTTTTTGCAATATATTTGTTACAGGCATACATCTATTATTAATATTTTATTAGTTAAATGTTTTATTGGTTTGATTATGACTATTGTAATACATTTATGTGAGTTCCGTTAAGAAAATGCAAGCAACATATGAAGGAAGAAGTTATTAAAGATACATCAAGTTCAAGGGTCTGCACATGTTAACCACAAAGGCAAAATGTATAAAGGAGAAATGTATTGGAGAAGATTGCATGCAAGTAGTACCATATGTTTGTAAGTTATTATAAAACAAACCTATGTTAAATACCAATAAAGCTTAAAAGGAAACTTCTGTAAAATTCTTTTTTTCAATTTTACGATTTATAATAGCTATTTATTATCAAACCAACAATAAAGATTAGTTACACTTAAACTTAAAACTTCGTTTTGTAGTTAGTTGTTAGTTCTTTGTCTTGATTCTTTCAGAACAATTTTTGTTTTGTTTTACATCGAAAGTAGAAGCTGTTATGGGCCTAATTATTGACAATAAAAGAACAGTAGGATAATATGTTACTTGTTCTGTTTCAACTGCAAACGGTCTACATGTTTTCAAATTACAACCAATAGACAAAGAAAGAACATTTTTCAAAGTTTTTATAAAATACCATCAAAACATCTGCATGAAATCCATTTAGCTGGTTTTATGGTATTTATTTATTTTAACTTGTCAATCAAAACTACTATAAACACACAAACCTGAACTTTTTTCTTAATAAATATAATATTTATACACTTTACTGATGCCGGGAAAGCAATATTTAACCATCTTCAACACTTACAACATTAAAAACTTTCAAATCAAAAGTTCGTTATGGAAATTTACATTGTAAAGTGCCGACATGTTTTTCTCACCGTCCTCCCAGCGTTGCCGGATTGTTCTTGTTCTTTGTTGTGTGGAAACGAACAGTTTAGGCAACTCATTCTAATTATAAATAATGTGATAATACGACGAAATATTATAATTATACGAATATTATAATCATACTGTTATCGGCAACATACTGTGACTAAACAGTTAAGGTTAGTCCTCTGGTTTTGTATTTATTCTAATTATATAAAGTGATAATACGACGAAATATTATAATTATACAAATATTATAATCATACTGTTATCGGCAACATACTATGACTAAACAGTTTAGGTTAGTCCTTTGGTTTTTTTTATTCTAATTAATTATATAAAGTGATAATACGACGAAATACTACAATCATACAAATATTATAATCATACTTTTATCGGCAACATACTGTGACTAAACAGTTTAGGTTAGTCCTCTAGTTTTTTTTAATTCTAATTATATAAAGTGATAACACGACGAAATATTATAATCATACAAATATTATAATTATACTGTTATCGGCAACATACTGTGACTAAACAGTATAGGTTAGTACCTTCAGGTTTTTTTTTTTTATTTTAATTATATAATATGAAGAAACGTAAATGAATGAGGCAACCTTTACTATCTAGTTACCTTCATTTATACACACCTTATTCAGTAAAATTACCTATTGTTCGATTTGGCAACGTTGATGAATTTCCATTTTAAATACGCAGTTATACCATACTTTCTATTTTTGAAATCGATTGACAAGTTAAAGTAAATTTTTATCGGTTTTATTACTTTTAATAAAGTAATGCAATGTCGGTCACGCTAATTAAGCGAACAGTCCAACTCTTCAGATTCACAGGGTAAATCAGAAATACCTGCTAATTATCATCTTGTTGCAGCGTATAAGTTAGTATAAAATAAGAACCGGCAGACCGTACAAAACGTACCGTCACTCCAACACATTTGTAACGAGTGATAGTATTGAATATTTGACACACTAAAAATCTTTCATTATAAAAAAAGACAAACATCATTGGAAAGGTAATGTTTCAAACTTTAAATTTTGCATTTACAATAATTTCTTTCTAAAACGTATATTTACTTGTGTAATCATCGTTTCAGTTTTCGTGTTGTCAGAACAATTGTGACGTAAAACGCCTATAAGGGCGGAATTCCGTCCCGCCCTACAGAACGTCCAGTATTTTTTCTAAGTTAAACCTATATACCGTTTGATTCATCCCACCTTTCAATATCTGAAACTGTAATCCAATCAAAATTCAGTCAAACAGTTCTAAAGGTCATATCTACATTGGTCAGATATCCAACCAATAAACAGCCTTACTTATACAAGTCGTATCTTTGTCCTTCCAGATATCCTTGACAATGCCGTGTTAAAAAATATTAAATGTTCCCACGATCTTGTCTGCATTGACGACCTCAGCTCAGATCATAATCCCATCATCTTAACTGTTGGCACATCTCCCTATCAACGTCTACCCTCTAAAAATGAAGGTAAACGAGTTAACTGGAGGAAGTACACCGAATGCTTTCTCAGGCAAACCCCTAATCTCTCTACAGACATCAACACCCCAGCTGACATCGAAAATCAGGTAACCCGTCTCCAAACCATCATAACCTCAGCACTAAACTCCAGTGCTTACTCTTCCCCTACAACTGGGACTAAGGCGAGACTCCCTTCTCACATCAAAGAGGAGCTAGCCAAGAAAGGAAAATTTCGCCGATATTGGCAATTTTCGCGAGCAAACTCTGACAAGAGGCTGTTCAATGTCCAAACCCAACTAGTAAAGTCGCTACTATCCACCGATACTGAGGATGAATGAGACCTATTCCTATCAACAGTAACTCCAGAAAACGGGTAACTATGGACATTAAATCGCCAGCTCCTAGCAACAAAAACTCCCAATCACCCTCTTCATGGACGTAATGGTGTAGTCTACACACCCACGGACAGAGCTGAAACGTTCGCTGATTCACTCCAAGACCAATTTACTCCAAATGCATGTATCTATGACGATGACCACATAGAAAATGTGGAAAAGTTCCTTGAAAAATTTCTTGCTTGTCCCATGGGGCCTCTCCCCGACCCTTTCAGCTGCGACCAGGTAACCAGTCTCATTAGTAAACTCCCAACACGTAAAGCACCTGGCATAGACAACGTGAGCAACACCACGCTTCGCAACATAACATCTACTACGGTAGCACTCATAACAAATATCTTAAATGGAACCATGCGAACAGGTCACTTCCCTTAATCATGGAAAGGAGCCAAAATAATCATGATTCACAAACCCGGAAAATCGGCTCTTTTTCCTGAAAATCACAGGCCCATCTCTTTACTTCCAACGATTTGTAAAGTCTTTAAGAGATTAGTTTACTCCCTGCTCACCCTGCAACTCAAAGACGTCATTCGTCCCGAGCAATTTGGCTTTCGAAGTGAACATTCCACAAAACTCCAACTTGTAAAAGTTCTCAACGACCTTTCTGATGGCTTCAACAACAAAATTCAATCTATTGCAGTGTTCCTGGACATATCAACAGCTTTTGATAAAGTATTGCACGAAGGCCTGCTTTACAAACTAGCCCGCAGCCCAGTTCCTCCATGCTATGTATATCTTATAAGCTCATAACTCGACAGCAGATGGTTCCAGGTTGCTCTCGAAGGTACACTTTCCACTCCTAGACCCATCGAGGCAAGAGTTCACTAAGGCTCAGTTCTTGGTCCGTTACTGTACCTTCTGTACACTAACGATATTCCAGTCATCCCCAAAGTATCACTGCGATTCTTTGCTGATGACGCTATGTTCTACTACAGGACTCTGAACCTGGAATATGGCTCGTCGGTCATTCAACAACATTTGGATGCCCTACAGCCGTGGCTCAGGATTTGGAGAACTGCAGTGAACACAGATAAAACGCAAGCAATCAAATTTTCTCCACTACGTAGATTTCCTAAAGTAGAATTGACTCTTAACAAATCACCCATAGCATTCACCCGCAAAGACTGATACCTTTGAATCACGCTTGACGCTAAATTAAACCTGTCCCATCACGCCAAGCAAACTCTATCAAGGGCTAAATCTATCCGTAGCAGACTCCTTCCAGTCATTAACGCCAAGAGCCCTCTACCACTTCGTATCAGATTATCCATGTACAAAACTTACATCAGACCGGTACTTACGTACGTAGCTCCAGCTTGGTACTCTGTACTATCTGTTTCTTGGAAGAAAAAGTTGGATTCCTTCCAAAACAAAACTCTCCGTTGGATCACCAACTCCCCATGGTACGTATCGAACGTAACCATCTCTCAAGGGCACAAAATCCCCACACTCGAGGACTTCATCCTAAAGTTAACAAATAGAGCCAAACACAGAGCCGAAGGGTCTCGATACACTCACATCAAACAGATCATCACTGATCCTGCACCAGCGCAGGTCAGAAAAAAGCGTCCCTTATGTCTGGTTTACGAACCACCATAAGTATCCAAAAAATTCAAGGTCTATTCTTAAACACCACACACTTTCGTAGTCAATCATAAAGTATTCCATCGATCCACCATCTCGTTCTCACTCAAAATTTATTCCAAATTTAGTCATTAAAACTTTCAATAAAGTCATTATTAGTTTCAGACAAGCAGCCATTGTTTCAAAACAGATGCTGTCTTCACACTTAGGCTAACAACAGACGAGACACCGGTGTACGGTACACTAGTGTACGGGACACTAAATGTACTATCAATTAAATGTGTGTCAACAGATGAGACACTGAGTAGCGCGCTACCAGATTCTGTGGCTCTACGGTGTCTCTCCCCGCGAGAAGCTGGGACACCGGGACAGTGTCCCGTACACCGGTGTCTCGTCTGTTGTTAGCCTAATACTACGGTCTTGCCAATTTGCCAGTTGCCAAACCAGTCTATTTTTAGAAATGTTTTTATATGTCAATGTAGAGAATGATTCAAGCTGGTTCGTGTGAACCAAATATGTTTTGTGTCAACGGTTTGTCTTGCAGCACCGTGGGAAAGACAGCGTGGCATGTATGACAGCGATTGGTGACAGCTGATCCAATCGCAACAATATTATTTTCTAAATGACACTGATATTAATATTTAAATAAATGATAGAGATCTTTCTTGTTTTACTTGTATGACTCTTGTGAATTTATTCTATGAAGATTTTATAATGCAAAGTATTTATTATTTTTAACAATGTTGAAATATGAGTTAAGTAGTAATATGTTTATAAATATGGATTAGTTTTATAAATTAGGAAACATTTGCATTAGGTATTAAAATTTTTAACAAATACTTAATTCAAAATAAAAATATTTTTATTGAATAAAATTTGTATTTTTATAACTCTTAAAATCATAATTACTGCCTATAAGTTATATGGCCCTTTTTGAATATTCCTTAATTATTAAAGACATATTAAACTTATGACTTCAAACTCTTACTGTCTTTTCTGATAATAAGATTTTAATAATAAGAATTGAGTGGCCCCATACGGAGCTATTAAATACCCAGGAATTTAAAGGTGGAACGTTTATGAACTTGAATTAGCACACAACACAAAAAATCTCTATATTGTTCTCGATTTATTGACTTAACATATAAATATATATACAGGGTATCTGGAAACGGATTAATATTTCAATATGTACGATTCTTATTAGATAAAAAAAACTCAGTTGTTCACAGCAATAATTTTTTTTTCTAATTATATTTGTATATATAAACCTATGTAATTATATGTGTACATATTTTGTAATCAGTGAACTGCCTTCAAGTGTGCCAGAACCTCTTGGTTGACCTCATATGAGAATAAGAAATTTCAGAGAAAAAACAATCAAACGGTGTATATATCTACTATTCAATATTTAGGCTTTCCTCCTAATGTAACTTTTTTGGATTTTATTTTGTTTTTAGCAAAATCATTAGCCAAAACTGTTGATAGAGAATAATTTAAAGCTCAATGATAGCTAAACAAAGAGTAATATTTGTTTTACCTTGTTTTGAGGTAGTTTTTATTATTATCTTAGCAAAGTAACATTTTATAAGTTTTATACCGTATTTGAATATCCTAAGTTTACTAACAATTATTATGAAAATATGAGACTGAAGTTATTGATAATCAAAATGTTTTAAGGCATTAGAGCTCACATTAGACTAGCAATATACTGCTTACGAAAAAAATATATATTTTAAAACTAGTTTCTCCGAAACTTATTGTATTGAAAATTAATTATGCTTGTAACAACTTGCATTATTTTATAATGTATCTTACCAAATTATATATTTATGAATAGATTTGGCACATCTCTTAAATTACATTTTTGTTGTTAAATAAAAATATTAAAATTCGTTCATCCATATTTTGTTTATTTACAATTACGTCTATTGTCTACTATTGATGCTTTCCTCATATAATTTAAAAAACCATTGTTGTCTAATTATTGTAATTGTTTGTATAATTAGTGACGTAACATAATATCTTTTATCACTTTCAATTTATTTATAAGGGAATAAAATCAACCTTTATTATTAAACATATATCAATTAAAAATGGTTGTAGAATAGGATTGGCTTTCAATAATTTTAGTCTAAAAAAGTTATAAAGAATATTTATATTTTATATTAGACACTGATGCATGTATATGCTTAAAATTTCATTGAAAGAAGAAAGGTTTTAGAAAGATGTTTTAATACATTTTTTTTTTAAATGTAACATGTTTTTGATTACGCTAGGACAGACAAAGTATAAGTACAATCATAAATCGAAATTTATAGAATAAATGTTTTCTCAAAGACACTCCAAATCAGAGATAAATATGTAGAAGCTATTCCTAATTAAAAAAATAAATAAATAACAAGTATTAAACATAAAATAAAAGTTAATTTAAATATACAATTATATTTTTAATGTCTCCATTTAGTACACCTTCATTAGTTCTCAAAATTTATAGATATATACTGAGAATAAACGAATTTTCGTTTGATATTATAATATAATTTAATAAGAGTTACTACTGGGCACTTATCAGCCTAACTCAACCTTGGGTTATGCTTTAATTATCTGGATGTAGGCCTATACTATAGATTACTACACATACGAAAACTATTATAAATTCTCTAAAAGCCCATAAAAACGTTTGGTAAACAAAGTTTGATTTAATTCAAGGTGTAAAATTTAATTCGGAAATTTATTTCAGATGTAAGTAGTATTTGTTTTCTTTTTATTTTAACCCTTTTACGTTTAGCCATTTCCTTGGAAGTAGACAGAAACTGTTGCAGATCGAGTATATAAACACCTCGATCGAACTGCCCATTTTCCTGCTATTTCCACTGCCCGGTACTCTCTTCGTTAGCGAATTTTGGTACGAAAGGCAAAAAAAGGCTCTGCGAGGGTTCCCATTGCCCGAGGTCGAAATGGAACCAGGAAGTACGGGAAGTAAAGAAGAATCTAAACATTTCTCGTCGGAAGTAAGTATTAAAGTAAAAACGGAATCGCGAGAAGCAGTGGTAGTGGCTGAATGTTAATGAGGCATTGAGATACTTTAGTAGTTACATTAGCTAAAACGTTAACGTGCGTATTTGGTTTCACTAGAGGGGAGCACTCAGCGTACTGGCACAAATATGATAGCAACAATCTACATTGGTGACAGCAATTCAACAAAATTTAATTATGCATAGTTTTATTTAATTTATACTTTTTTATTTAAATCATTTAAATTTGTTTCTATTTGGGAAAAACGAACAATCTGTAATTTATTTGTTTACCCTACCAACAGGTCAACTTATATACCAATAGGTACATATACACTACATGTATATAATATATACTAATATGTACTACCTACACCAACAGGTCATCTTAATTTAGTGCTCGCTATGCTTTTGGAATGCTGTGTATTTTGATACGTCAGTGACTAAGTGAACACATTGAACTACATAATATGCAATCTTTAGTAACACGTTAAAATTATGTGTGATGCAACAGTTTATATAGCTCTTATTAAACAAGAAAGGTACGATTTTGTTTACCATGCCCATCAAAATGAATACATTTTAAAAATTATCTGAGTTAATAATAAATATTGTTTGTACGGAGAAAGTAAGGTAACTTATTATAATAACAAATAACTTCTCTACTTTAAATTTTTTTTATATTTTTAGGTTTTAGGCCATTTATTTATTGCCTATAATGTTGTAGTTAAAAAGCTAATTTAAAAACTGAAAGTTGTGCTTTTACTTTAACTTATATACAAATTGACCTAAACCAAGTTTTACGACAAAAGCACTAAAATAATAAAAGTTATTTTTTTCAAAAAACAGAGTGATTTGACGTAAGGTAGCAGCTATATTAGAAAATGAAATGGACAGAGTCAGTATGGCAACTTTTATATTGGGCAATGTAAGGGAGGAAGGTGGAAACACCATTTAAGTAACAATGATGTTAGGCTCTGAAAAAGGTAATCTAATTTGTCTCATACAAAGTATTTTTGTGCCGATGTTATTCGTACTTATAAGATTTAATAATATACTGTATTATGATAATAAAACAAATAACGTAGAAACACAATATTCTATGCATTTATATTTTAATCTTAATGCAAATATGTTAATTCAAATGAACTTCAGTAAAAAAGTTGTATGTAAATAGTATTAGAAAATCGTAATGTAATACATGTCTATATACAAATAAAATATACCGTAAGAGACAACAGTTTTGTACACATAAATGAAAAACTATGTTTCGTATAAGATTGCATATAATAGTTCTAACTAAATCAATGTATAATCATTTACAGTAATATTACACCGATATGCAAAAAGTTAATATTTCTATACTTTAAGTTTTTAATTTTGTGTAATAAAGTATGAACAATTAATTTACGAAAAATAATCATAATCTAATCATGTCAAGCTAAACTTTTAGATTTTTAAATTGCAAATTTTGTATTGTTGCTTTTATGATTTACTTCAAAGTAAACTTTGTATTATTTATTTTATAAAGTTTACTATAAAAACAACTAAAGTTATACAATAATTCTGTCGTACAAGAATGAATTAAAATCGCTCGTAATCCTTTCTCATGGAGAATTAAAATAAGTAATATCCGTCTTACCTAATTTATAATATTTTGGTTTTTCTATTTCTTTACTAAAATATATTCTACTTTTAGAACTGAAATATATAAGTAATACTTACTTTTTAATGAAAATAGTAAGATCGTTTTAAACATAAGCTAAATAATTTAACTGTTTATTAATTACACTAATTATACATGTCTTGAATAATTACTATGCGAGAGTTATATAAGTTTGATGCTAGTACAGGTTAGGCAATTATGACACATTTATTTTAATTTGTTTGTAGTTTACATATTGTAAATGAATTATAATTATTTTTAGATATTAAAACTATTAATATATAAATAGAAAAGTTTAAAAAATTAATTCCTAAATCAAATTTATATAGTGAAAAATGAGAAGGTTGTATCTTCACTATTATTATAGTAATATACTTTTTAACACAATTTTTGCTTATATGAAAATAATTATCAAGCAATATAAATACACTACTCATAAATATAATTATAATCAAGCATATATCAATGTTATTTTCATTTAAATGATTTTCAAATCATGTATGCATACGATGTGTAAATTTCAGAATTAATAGTGATAAATAAGATTTATTTATAATTTAGGTTTAAAATATATACACAACTTGTATGTCAACAAGATATTTTATAATTTTGAAATATATTTTTTTATTTTATAGATGGTATTATTTTATTGTTTTTATAAAGATTCATATAAAACACAAGATAAATTTAACCTCTCAGTTAATATATTTTTTTTTATATTTGTTAAGTAAAATCAAAATAGTGTGTTTAAAATCGTAATCATTAGATTTAATTTAGTTTTTACCACACAAATCGAGACAAAATCAAACATCCAACTTACAGATTTTTAATTAGTGGAGCAAATTTATCTATGTACATAAGCTCTCATAGAGTTTCTTGTTTGGTCAACCAGTAGTAAATGTTTGCCAAAAGCAAATACTGTGTTTGATTTTGGTATCTATCTTCTTGCTAAGCTAAATTATTGTATGTTTCAAGGAAATTAAATTTGAATATTAATATAATACAGTCTTCCATCATTTTATCAATGTTTTGTTAACGGAATTAATACGAATTATAATTCATTATTTTCTTATTTGTAAGAGTTATTTTTATGTACTATAAACAAATTATTTTCGTATAAAGTAGTTTTATAAAAAACAGTGACCTTTTAAATTGTATATATCTCAATTCAGTAAACTGATGTGTACACTTGAACAAATCCAATAAATTATACGCTGTTTTAAAATAAAGCAATTTTTCTACTGGACTGACTCAAATACTATTTTGCAATAAGTTGGTTTCATTCTTTTACTGTGTTTAGAGAAACAGACACAAATATTAAAACAGTTTAAACCTGTATTGAAGTAATGTTTAGATCGTTAAACTTAATAAAAAAAGTTAATGTGTGTGGTCGTAGGACCTCCGTCAGGAACGAAGTTCATTTCATGTTGCGTTGCACTTACACTTTATTTCGTATACTCCATTCCTATCGTATGTTTCCCTTTCATCTATAGACCTACTTAATATAAAGACCAAACGGGACGAAAATTAAAAACACGATTTAGAGAGCATATTAAATTATATAAATACAAAAAAAAAAGATTCAAATTACGCTACACATCTACTAAATGAGGGTGATTTGCCATATGAAATGAAAGACTCAATGAAGCTTTTACACCAATGCAACAAAGGAAGACGCTTAAATATAATGGAAAATATGGACATTTGTAAACTAAAGATGAACGGAGATAATACTATTAATGAAAAAATATACAAACAATCATAAATAACATTCCAAAATCTGAATATGTTAAAAGTGTTAAAGAATAAAATAAACATGTAGGTTTGTGTAGCCATCGGAACGTGTGGCCGGAGGTAGTACCGGTTGGAGGAGGGGCGTGGCTAAACTGTATATAAAGACGAATCCAAATAACCGCCAAAGGGCTTGCCCTGAGGCAGAATTCTTATATATGTTACAGATAACACCCATTCTATGCAATGCAAATGATGAATCCAGTACTGAAGTAGGTCTCGAGAATGGAGGTACTTAAAAACTCGTCGACGAACTCATATAAAACGGTTAAGCTAGGTTTGGCGTAAAATCTGATAATATACTGTAAGTAGAAAATTTGTATGAAGTAGTAATTGATTGGTAAAGATGGTTTTGTTTTTTTTCTTGTCGTTTTGTCTAATTGTCTCTAACTGTAATTTATTTATTTTAAATAATTGCTAAAAAATGATAATTATCTAGCATGAAATTTGGTATGTAGCTTCCTCTAGGGCCATAAGTGCTCACGAAGAAAGGTTATGAAAAAATTAGAAATTTTAGGTGGAGTTTGGGGGGATCAAAGTTACTAAAATCATAATTTCAAACCTTTTATTATTATGACAATAGTGCTTTTATTATTTAAGATCTATATATATAAAAGCCAAATAACACTGACTGACTGATCACTTAAAAAGAATACAATTACGTTAAAAAGGCTAAAAATACCAACCACCACGGGCAACGCCGTACGGGTCAGCTAGTATAATATAAAAAGATGAATAAACACAGTGTAAAGTTGTAGATTTTATCTTCTCATGTTTGAAATGTTGTTGGGCCCGAATTATGTCACATGTTTTTAGGATGATATTAATGACTTAGTTGAACATAATTAAAACATATTTATATCCGTACTTTATAGTTATTAACAGTTTTTAATCAGTTAACATAATTTAAACGATTATTTTTGAGATAATAAAAACGCTATGATAATTGCCAAGTTATGGTCATTAACTGTTGTTATACATATTTAAGTTAAATTCATTGCAATCGTACTTAATTGAATATATTTTTGTTTTAGATGCATTTTTATATTTGCACTGTAGACTTCGTAATGTGTAACTGGTCATTTGTTGTTAAATCTTACACCAAAAACGTACAAATAGGCTCAAAATATTATTTTTGAATTATAAAATTACCTTTGATCATACTGAAGTTAAATTTGTGAAATCTGCCGCCATTGTTTTAAATTTTTTTAATGCCAAAATTAATCATCACACTTTATTTGAATACTTTTATATTTACTATCAATAATATTACATAATTTACTATTAATAATATTTTATAATTTACTATCAATAATATTACACAATTTATTAAACTTAAAATATTATATATTTTTTGTTTATCTATGTTATTTTGTGTATATACAAATATTTTTGTTGTTTGATTACGACTTGGCACTTAAACTATGATTAACATTATTTTATAGACGCAAATTTTCCGCAACTAACTATATTATTATGGAAACAAGTACATTCCCAGGGGCACTATGTCAATTTTTGTTTTTCACTGAAGAGTGTATTATTGAAATCGATATATAAGTATGGTGTCTTAAAATATTTGTGAATAGCGGAAAACCAAAATTTGTTAGACACAACATTGTATTTAATAACACTTAATTTATTATTGCCATAAAAATAATATTATAGATCTCTATATAATAATACATTTCCTAGGATTTCACATCATTTAGGTTATAATTTGTTTTACTCTGTATTAATTAAACCAACTATTTTATAAACTGTGTACTAGATAAAATGTGTGTTTTTTTTAAATTAAAGTTTTGTATTCACAGCACACACCACACTTATTTCCTGACGCTCGTAAACGCGAATTATCAGCACAAAAATAATGTAGTCTAGACAAATATACGGGCTGTCATTTGCAAACAGATCTATATAATTAACTTATTTATAATATTGAGCATCCCTTTGTTAATGCAGAAATACTTACATAGAAACTATTACATGATATTAAATTTTTAGATTATTTTTATTTCTACGATAATTTTAAACTTGTAAAAATTTCTAGAAACACTATGTAAACAAGAAGCGTTGAAAAAACAGTGTAATTAGTTACTTATAGTACCAATACACTACTCAAAATCATACAGTTTAGAAGTGTAATGTTTTGCATATGTAAAACTGAATCTTACTTGTATTTACTTATCACTGAACAGGTTTTATAAAATTAAAACTTTATATTAAAAAATAATAAGATGTTATAATTTACAGCTTAAATTGAACAGCTAGTGGTTTTTTATAATTTTTGATTAACAATTTATACGGCAATTTATAAATTTATTAGTAATAAATTAGACTAATTTACAAAGTATTATTGGCAACCTACTTAGAGTGCTTTCGATCTGTAGAAAACGCAGTTAAAACTATTTTGTGTTTTATATAAATTATATTGTAAGATGTTACAATAATTTATTGTTTCTACTCGTATTAAGTAAGAAATTTATAAATCATATTGGAAAAAATTTCATTTTAGAGAAAATAATCAATATAAACAAAGATTTATTAGGATTCAAACTGCATCTATTCTGTGCAGTTTCAACATTTCAAGATTGCTGCATTTCAAGGTGTAATAAAGACTGCTAGACTATTATCAGTCAACTTGTTTTCTTTATTTATATTTCTAAATAGTTATTTATAAAGTAAACAAAACATTGTAAATCCTCAATAACTGCCACCATTGCTTGTAACAAGGGATTGTATTTTCTGGTAACTCATACAAATAAAACAATGTCTATACATAATACAGAAAAGAAACAACAATTTACATAACACTTAATGTTATTTTTACAATATAATTAAAAAAAATTATTTCATTTTTTTGTATTGATTATTTAAACTATATATATAAATGCCAAATACCACTCACTCACTGATTCACTCATCACGATTTCTCAAAAACTACTGAACGGATTAGAACGAAATTTGGTATGCAGTTTCCTCTAGGGCCATAGGTGCTCACTAAGAAAGGTTTTCAAAAAAAATTCGAAATTTTTATAGGGTTTGGGGGGGTCAAGGTTACTAAAAAAAAACCACCGAACTAATTAGAAAGAAATTTGGTATGTAGCTTCCTCTAGGGCCTTTGGTGCTCACTAAGAAAGGTATTAAACAAATTCAAAATTTTAGGATGGTTTGGGGGGGATGTCAAATTTACTAAAAAAGAACCACCGAATGGATTGGAATGAAATATAATATGTAGCTTCCTCTAGGTCACTAGGTGCTACCTAAGAAAGGTTTAAAAAAAAAAAATTAGGGTGGTTTTGGGATAGTTTCTAAAAATCCCCATAAGAAGTACATAGTGTAAGTTAATATATTTATTGATATATATGTCTTTGATTTGTCTACCCGTGCAAAGCCGGATTGGGCATCTAGTGAATATATATTTACATTGGATGCATAAAACTCGACTATTTAAAATTATACAATTTAACTTCCCTTAGTCAACGCTTCGTATTCGTTAATATTAAAACACGCACAAGAGCCCTTGGTTTGCAAACATTGAATGGGAGTGGCGACAATTTATAGCAATGTTCCTTCTACGACTGATTTATGGAGGGCTATAAAGTCAAGTGTCCACATTTATTTCTCTAGATTTATTAACTGAATATTTATATATTAAACTAGTTTTACATTTTAGTATGTATAACATCATATTGCGTTATGTAATTAATAAATATAACGATAATATTCAATCTGTTTAGTTTGTTAATAAGTATTTAAATATAACTATGTAATTTTGTATTACAAGACAAATACTTACTCTATTATTTTATCCAACAATTTATTGTTTGTAAACCATGAAAATGGTTGTGTAAATTAAAGGATTAAAATAAAATTTCTTAATATAAATTTGGTTCGAATATTTGTTTTTACTTCAACTTAATAACACAGGTGATTGAATATCATAATATTAGAAATAATTTTTAGTGCTGCTATCACCTAAATTATTATATGCATAATAGTAGATCTTATGTGTATATGCAAAATCTATTACATGTTAAAAATTCTGTTCAAACGTTTTTAAAGTTGTTTAAATATTTAATTTAAACACATTTTAAATGATAAACAATTTCAAACGTTAGAAGAACCTCTATTAATATCATACATTTAGGAGTTTTTAATTATGATTTTAAACAAATTTAAGTTAAATATATTTACCTATGACAATTACATTTCAATTAAATAACAGTACTTTCACAAACTATTTAGATGAGTCGTCTGGACTAAGAAGTTTCTAGTGTAAAATCATTGAATATTTTAATATGTTTCCCATTTTAATATGGTACAAATATTTTAATATTTTACTTGTTTTTTGTAAGTATTGAAAACTAAATAGTTTAGAAATGTTATTCAATAAGTGAATAATAATAATAGGTGTACAAGTTTATTTTTAATTATATAGAGTTTATTGTTTAGCCTTGGACTGTTTATTATAACGTTATAAATACCTAGTATTAGTTGTCCTCAGTCCGTAATTGTAGAATATAGCTGTGTCGCCGAACACTGTCGGCTTCGTCAGGCTTATACTAACACATACAGGAGCACATAACACTAACACACACAAAATCTGAGTAAAACTCTTCGTATAAATTTAATAAAAATGTTTGTGGCCACATTATTACGTCGTTCATGTCCAGCTGCAGGTAGGACACTAGATGTGGACA
>JAGFPH010000691.1:272148-283618 GCA_018207615.1 Philaenus spumarius
CAGTAATAGCTTACATATGTAAAACTGTTTAACTAACATTATGATCACGATGTACAGAATATTACTGTGGAGATTGACCTAACGATTTAACACTAGTTCAGTGAATTTAAAGTTTTTGTATGTAGGCCTATTTTTAATAATATTTATTGGATTACAATAGTTATATCCTTAAAGGAATAATAGTAATTTCATAATTACTGAAATAAAATTACACTGAATTTTATAAACAAATTTCAATAAGTTAATTCAAATGTTAAAAATCTATTACATTGTAATAAAAGTACATATTATGTCTTCGAGTATTATAGTAATTTAGGCAACATTCAAATAAATGTTGTTAGTATTCTATTTAACATTGAATTTACCACTTTCAATAAATCAATAATAACTGAGCCATCGCAAACTTTTACAAAAATTAAATTGATGGAAAGGTATTTAAATTTAAATCTATTTAATTATTTTTTAAACAAACTTATTAAATAATATTTAATAGACATACGTCAGTGTCGAACTATACCGGAATATGATAATATTGTAATACCGTAACCTCATTTTCCAATTCGTACATTAAAAAATAATTAAAGCTATTATTTTGTTCACGGATCTTAAAAATATTTAGACACAGAAACGTAAAAACAAAGTGGATATAATAAATAAATGTACGGTAACAATAAGTTAGGACTTAATTTAACAAAGAAAAATACTTACAATATTTATGGAACTCGTTGGTGTTTTAAGGGATTACTTTTCCGAAAACTTACTAATATAAAAAGTAAAAACAAATATTGATACCGTATGTGAGAGTTAAGACACCAATCAACATGAATTTCTAGAAGAAAATAGTATTTTTAATTTAGGAGATATCCTTAGAAAATTAATAAAAATTAGTACATTTTTAACTGAAATTTGATATTTATTTCACATAAAAATAATTACATATTAGTAAAATTATGCAATAAACAAATAAATTGTATTTTTATATTACATTATTATTGTTTGAAATAATTGATATAATATACTCTAATAAATGTTTTGTATGTTATAAAGGTTGAATAATGCGTACAAGAGCACACAGATATACGTTTCTTAAATCATGTTTATAGTTTATTTTTTTTATATAAATAGGCCTACATATAATACATTATCGACAAATACATACAATAAATATAAAATTTATTTATACGGCATTCTTCTACCATTATAAAGTTTAATAATATATAACTTTTATAATAAACATTATAAAACATTATGAATAAACATTATGTGTACTTTTATCTTATTGCAAAACACTATCAATATAATAAAAATGATTGACCAAAACGCATAGTTGGTCAACTAACTCACTAAATTAATTGGGTTTAGTTCAATTAAAATGATTTATCTTACAAAGTAAGACTAATATACGATTTGTGATCTTTATAGAATCATAAAATACACTTTTTTGTTTTTGCTAAACATTTTTACAGTTTCATATAGCGAAAGTAGAGATTTTACCTTATTATTTGACTTTATGTCGCTACATTATTAAAATTGAAATTTTGAAAAAAAAAATACATTACTTAACCATATTTAATACTTTCTTATATTATTGATTAACTTTTAATCTATATATTTAAACAAAAAGTTTTTTAAAATATTATTTTAAAAAGTTATCAAAGGTGAAAAAAACCTGTCTACTTTATTTGTATTGAAATAGTTATAGTCTAAAAATATGAAAGATACGATGTTTTAGAGTTTTTAAAAGGCTAAAGTTATCTTATAGCCTGCTATTTTTGCAATATCATACACAGTTGCGTTGTACATTTAAACCTAGCTACCGGTAATAGATTTACCCGTGCTATATGCAAGGCAGGTCACTCAGTCTTTATTATATACATATTACTGGCATAAAATATACAATAAAAAAAAAGAAATAATAGTGAAACGTTAAGACAATTATATACGTTATAATAATAACATAATTCTCGTCAAACATGGCGGCTGTACAAACGTATCTAAATGTCGAATAAGTAAGTAAACACAAAATATTAATAATTGTTTGATTTGTTTTATCAATTAGATGAGATTACACTTAGCTCAAAACGGATGACAATTTTAAAGTCGTCAGTTTATCTGAGTATAAATAAATGCTGCAAGATAAAATCTAATTTTAAACTACTGTATGTGTTTGGTTGCATACCCCTCGACATTTCTGTGATACATTTGGATATTAAGAAAAGAAAAAAAACAGCATAAAATATAAGAAAATTTCTTATTATAGAAAAACGCATTTAAAAGTAAGATACAGTATATTTAAAATAATGCCATTGTTATAAAAATAATGTTACATAAAATACGAACCTTACTAAATGCCTGTTGAAGCACCTGAAATTATATTACCTATGTAAAATTGATCCCCTTGTTATTTAGTTTCTTCGTAAATGTTTGAGACAAAAAAGGCGAAACTTTTCTCTCCTTGTATGTAATATTAGGTAACACATACAAAATAAAAATAATGTTAAATTTGCATAATTTTTTTTTAAATTTGGTGATTAATATAAAAATGAAAATAATAATATCAATTAATTATAAGCACATTATCATTATATTGAAGTAAGTATTGAGATTATAAATTTCAATACAATTGAGTAACACAATAATACAGGAAATAATATTATAGATATTTTTACAGTAATCACCACTTTAGAACCAATTTTCAACCCGACAAGTTACTCTTTTTACTTTCCTTACCCTATACTAGGTAAGGTAAGTATTGCGATCGACCCAAAAATTCGATGTCGAGTTTTCATAATATCTTTACGTTTCAAGGCCCCCTGAGTCCAAAAAATGCATTTTTGGCAATTGGTCTGTCTGTGTGTCTGTGTGTGTGTGTGTCCGGAGTGCACAGGGCAAACGGCTGGACGGATCGAACTGAAATTTACAGGATATCTTCAAACACGTAAAGAATTAAACCCATGTAAATTTGAAGCAAATCGGAGGTGGTGTCTTACCGTGGGACCAGTTTTTAGCACATTTTTGGTATTTACTCCAAAACCCCTCTAACGATTTTGATTAAACTTTGCTAACATACTCTACTCAGACCCCCTTAACACGCTATGTACGCTATATACCCTTAAAAATTCGTTGAAAAAAGTAATTACAAAAACGCAAGTTATTTTGTTTGTATCTCCGAAATGGCTGGTCCTATCGACTTGAAAATGGTCTCATTCGATTCAGCGTCCAAAAGAATGTCAAAAAAGATACCCCACTCAACTTTTTCCATTTTTTCAAAAATTGACTCCAATAACGCCCTTTTTGGGGGCAAAAATGACTTTTTTTAAACTTGACATTTTTGGGGGTGAGAAATCGATTGAGACCAAAATCAGGTCCGTGGGATTAACCGTTTTGAAGTTAGTACCACTTTCTTCGAAACGGATACTCCTATTAACTCGAAAATGGTATCATCAATCTCTCGCTCGAAAAATTTGGTAATTTATACAGCATCTATTTTGGTAAGGAAAGTTGTGTGATGTGCACACCAGATGTTTCGTGTATAAGTGGTCACAGAAGTTTTGTTGTTATAACTCTTATTCAAATTGTATTACAACGTTTAGATAAATTTATTCAAACTAATTTTAACTAAATTAGGAATAATATACCGTAACTACTAAATATTCTACAATAAATGCTAAAATTTATTTCCATTTATGGTTTGACAGTGCGCCAATCTAACGTAATATCATTTTACTACATTTCTTATAATGTCATTTATTTAAGAGCATCTTCGATTATACGTCTTTTAAGTTATTGTTTCTCGGTTTAGATTTGTTGACATTGTTTTTGAGATAACCCAAAATAAGTAGTCTAGTGGAGACAGATCTGGTGATCTAATGCTCCTCTCCTTAAAATCGATTTGTTTGGAAAAGCATTATTTAAAATGTTTCGAACTATAACATCAGAGTGAGCTGGTGCTACATCTTTCTGAACCGTACTTTGTTTATTTTTTGATGATAAGTTTGTTGATTATTTGGTAGCATCCTGCTAACTGACAGGTCACAATAAACATCACCTGCAAGATTTTAAACAACAAAGAATTGTCCTAGAATATGACCACATGCAATTCTTGCAGAGACGTTCGCCTTTTCTGTGAGTGTGTTTCTGACGTCCAACAAGGATTATTGTCATTCCAATATCAAACTTTTGTCTATTAAAATTTCCATTCAAAATTATTTTTACTTCATGTGGGAAGATTAATAAGTTGTAAAAACCAATTAAAGTATAATTGTGTAAAATAATTTGGTCTGAAACACTTACATTAACGGAGCATTGTTAGTAATAGATTCTGGTATCCCACTGCCAATTGATTATTTTTTATTATTCAACAAACTCACTTACACTACCTGTTTCTTGAAACCGTTTAATAGTCTTGGATACAGTAGACTTGGATATCAGATCACTATATCAATCTAAATGGACCATTTAATACATTATATACCACATGCAATGATTGACCTCGATCACAGTATCCAAACATCACCAACAAAGTATATTTTTTTCAATTAATGGGGACAGTGTTAAAAATAACTTAAATACATAAATTACAATAATTACTAATAACAAATGGCAATTTACCCTAAACCAGTTAAAATTAATTCTTTAGCTTGAAATTTGTTGTAAAGTGAGTTAATTACTATCATAATACTTCACAGTTCTAATAATAAACCTAATAATGACTTTCAAAGGAATTGTTGTTTTATTGTTTAATGTTTTATTGGTAATTACTAACCATATCAGATAATTTAAGATTATTTGTATCTTACAACTGATTTATTTAAGTGGTTTCATTTTAATTGAGTTATTTTCTGCTTCTTAGCCATTTCATTTTTGTTAATAACTGTGTTATAATATATAAAAAATATATAATCTATTGTTTTTTTCTTTCGAACTTTTTTTCAGTCTAAGGATGTTTATTTTAATTTGTTATTTCATTTTTATGACCATGTTAATAAACAAGGATTAATTACAATTATTATTTTTAGTCACATTTAAAAGTGGTCTTTTGAAGTTTTAAAAGAATTATTGTAATAAGTGATGTGCTTTACTTTGACCCTCAGTGGAAAAATAGTAACCTACAAAACTGCCTATATTTTTTAATATAAAGGAAATGGTTAAATTTTTAAAGAATTATTTGTAATATGAATCTATACAGTAAAGTTATTCATCGTCAAGAAGAACATTAGGAAACCTATATAAGAAATCCCAAACCCCCGTCCTCCTCAAACCACTCTGCCAACCACCATTCGGTTACACCTCACCACCCATTCAACCAAACCTCACCACCTATTCAACCACACCCATATTAAACATTTGTAGAATACACTTACGGTTTGTACAAAATGTAAGTCCTTTAAAATACATGAATTTCTGTGATGCAAAACCAAATCGGCTTACGCATTAATTTGCTACGGTCAACAATGTAAATTTGTCAGCAATTTTTTTTACGAAAAGAGATATCTAAAATGTGTCATCGTGGCAGTTATTTATCTTTATGAAAACCTTAGGAAACGAAAAATCCCAAACCCCTCCCCACTTCTATCAATCCATGTCAAGAAATTGTAAAGAATACATTTGATGAATTGTAATACTAAATTACACCAATTATTTAATATAGAAGATAATATATTAATAAATATTACCTTGTTAAATTTGTCCGTCTTGTGACTTCTGAAGAATGATTAAGTAATCCTAATACGACGCGTTTCGGGAACGCATTCCCATTGTCAAGCACACATAAAACACTAAAAACACACTTTATAAAAAACACAAACACACAACACTTTTATAAAACGTTTAAAAACACATTTAAACATAAATGTCGAATACTAATTTATTCCTACGATGTACATCGTTGAGCGGCCACTGCTGTACTAACAGAATTTATGGAATATCAATAATTTATGTAGCCTAAGGACCGGTTTTCTTGAGATAGCCGAGGGCTGTGTCATATAGATCATTACTCTTGAATGACAGCTGATCGTTTAAGACATTGGCGGGATTTTTGTTAAATTCTTTGTATATTTCGAATTCTTCCATTGCGTCCAAAAGTCTTCCCTTATTGCAAAAATGGATTGGGGTCAAATTTGTGTTAAAATCAGTGTATGAATGGTTGGAGTCAATTAAATGTTGAGCGAAGTTTGAATTTATTTTGCGCATGTTGTTGTGTGGCAAATGTTCTTTAAACCGTTCTTTGAAAGCTCTGCCCGTCTGACCAACATAGAAACTGTCATAATCATCACATTCAATTCTATAAACACCCGATTTCTTTTCCATCGGGATCAAACGTTTTGGTCGTAATAACTTTTGCACGTTATTGTTGGTGCGAAAGGTAACGTTGATGTCATGTTTTGCAAACGTGTTTTTTAGCACACCGTATGTAAAAACGACGTTTGAATATTCATCTGAAACAAATTTCCTGTTTTTTCTATTAGTGCGTTTGATGGGGTTTTGTTTGTTTGAAATATGTTTACGTAGCAATTTATCGATCATTACGTCATGATAACCATTCGCATGTGCTATGTATTTGATGGTTTCAAGTTCGTCACGGAAGTCCTGTTGGTTCATTGGTATTGAAGACGGTGGACAAAGCTATTGTACGCTGCAGTAGAGGACGGGGTACCTGAGTCCAAGGAGGGGAGGGGTAAAATCGCGCGATTCTAAACCCTCACGTGACCCTGGGGTGGGTGTGGGGGGTGGGGGGGGGCGCGTGGGGGTGGGATTTTCGCCAACTTTTCTCCGCCATTTTGTTTCCGCCATCTTTTTTTTCTTTTTTTTTCTTTTTTTTTTTTTTTTATTTTTTTTTTTTGGCAGCCATCTTTTTTGTAATAATTAATATTTAATACTTTGAAAAAAGTTTGGATGGCTCCGAGAATCGAACCGGGTACCACCATTACCCGAGTCCGCGACGCTACCGATTAGGCTGCGCTGACGCTGTTAAGAAGTAACTACCTAGTCGAGTATATAAGTTTAACATTGAGACCTTGTGTCCGATTGTAGACAAAACGGACTAACATTTGACTTTTACAAAGACAACATTTACCAAAATATTACAAAGAAATAATGACAAACATTGACAAATTGTAGACAAGATGGCCTAATATTTGACTTTTACAAAGACAAAATTTTGCAGTCAAAACATCATTAAAATGAATGACAAACATGGCAAATTTTTGACAAAACGGACGAATAATTGCCTTTTACAAAGACAACATTTACCAAAACATTACAAAAAAATAATGACAATCATTGACAAATTGTCGTCATCTTTGTTGGACATGGAAAGCGTTGTTGTTGTGCGTCGTCTTCGCTGTCGGACATGGGAAGCGTCGTTGTTGTGCGTCGTCTTTGTTGTCGGACATGGGAAGCGTCGTTGTTGTGCGTCGTCTTCGTCATCTTTGTCGGATATTTCCTATATGTACAGGGTGTTCCAAAACGTCCTGGTGATCGGAAAGATGTGTACATACATTGTATCCTCGATGTTAAACGACGTCGCTACTTTTATAATCTGTCGTCACCTAATTCGCCATCTTATCGATATATTACAGCTTATACAGGGTGTTCCAAAACGACAGGGTGATCGGAAAAATTTGTATGTGCGTTGTTAAATGACGGCGTTAAATTTACAATCCGTCGTCAGCTAGTTAGCCATCTTGTTGCAGCCTATACAGGGTGTTCCAAAACGCCAGGGTGATCGGAAAAATTTGTATATGCATTGTTAAACGACGTTGCTAAATTTAAAATCCGTCGCCACCTAGTTCGCCATTCTGTCGATATATCGCAGCCTATACAGGGTGTTCCAAAACGCCTTTGTGATCGGAAAGATGTGTATGTGCATTGTTAAACGACGGCGTTAAATTTACAATCAGTCGCCACCTAGTTCGCCATCTTGTCGATATATTACAGCCTATACAGCGTGTTCCAAAACGTCTGGGTGATCAGAAAAATGTGTATGTGCATTGTATCCTCGATGTTAAACGACGTTGCTGAATTTACAATCCGTCGCCACAATGTTCGCCATCTTGTCGATATATCGCAGTCTATACAGGGTGTTCCAAAACGACTGGGTGATCGGAAAGATTTGTATGTGCATTGTATCCTCGATGATAAACGACGACGTTAAATTTACAATCCGTCCTCATCTTATCGCAGCCATTGTCACAGCCTCCTATATGTACAGGGTGTTCCAAAACGACTGGGTGATCGGAAAAATTTTTATGTGCATTGTATCCTCGATGTTAAACGACGGCGTTAAATTTACAATCCGTTGCCATCTTATCGCAGCCATATTCGCAGCCTATACAGGGTGTTCCAAAACGCCTTTGTGATCGGAAAAATTTGTATGTGCATTGTATCCTCGATGTTAAACGATGACGTTAAATTTACAATCCATCGCCACCTAATTCGCCATCTTGCTGAGATATCGCAGCATCCTATATGTACAGAGTGTTCCAAAACTACTGGGTGATCGGAACATTTTTTATGTACATTGTATCCTCGATTTTTATTTCCGAAGAGCCGAGGAAGGTTTACAAACTGAGAAGATGACATTTTACTTTCCACTACTTCAAAAATACTACAAGAATAACTAAAATTCACCGCTTAGAGAGCGATCTGCTCACACAGAATGTCTGGAGACAGATAATTAATTTTAATGCAAGTCCTATGTTTTAAATAGATTTCCACTAATTACCCACGCACATCTGCGCATGCGTAGTAACCAACCACGTTGTTTACGACTTGAAAACGGTAACTATGCAACTCGACAACAGTAACTTTGCAATTTAAAAAGAGTTACTACTCAATTTGACTTCTGTAACTGTGCAACTTGACAACGGTTACTATGTAATTTGAAAACGGTAACTATGCAACTCGACAACGGTAACTTGCAATTTAAAAACAGTTACTATGCAATTTGACTTCTGTAACTGTGCAATTTGACAACGGTTACTATGTAATTTGAAAACGGTAACAATGCAACTCGACAACGGTAACTTGCAAATTAAAAACAGTTACTATGCAATTTAAAAACAGTTACTACGAAATTTGACTATTGTAACTGTGCAATTCGACAACGATACTATGATTAGGTTGACCCTACCTAAGCCGCAAACCTTAACGTGGAAACCTATGTTTCTACTAACATGGACAGGCATTGTTTTTATAGGAGTCTATATCGTAAACTAACCTAAGACGTAATGTTGTGCAACGCAGTATGTGTCTACGAAAAATAATTTACCTATATTTTTCTAACCTAAAAAGCACAACAGCAATTGTTTTTATAGGAGTCTAAGTCATAAACTAACCTAAGACGTAATGTTGTGCAACGTAGTAAGTTTCTACGAAACCTAGTCGACCTTTATTGTTAACTAACCAAGCCCAAACAACAAATATTAAACTAGTAGGCCAGGATGTTAATAATTAACCTAAGTAGCGAACATTACTTATTAAAATCTACAACAAGTTCGTTTGCCAGATAACGAGTCACGGCGTTAACAAACAAATTGGCAAGCACATTGTGGATTTCGTCAACTGTCCAGACTCCAGATTAAGACATACTTTTGAGTCCCCACTAGGTAATGAGCACAGCATTACAAGACTGAAGGCTACGATCTACAACGGTAGCGGCTACCAGCCTCTGGACTACGTTGTAATGCTTCTGGAAGACAGCAAAATTTATTTCCAGGAAGCCCCGTTTTACTCTGTTGCCATTCCAAAAATGTGGACGAAATTAGCTGGCAGTCTCCAGAACAGTTGCTGTGTAGTGTACAATAATCTTTTACAATATGCTTACTGGGGAAACATTAACGCGAGGAAGTTAACTGGAGTGCAACTTACTTTACCAAGCGACCAAGACCAGAGGAAAAAAATAATTAATTACGTACTCTCTGCATTTAGTTTTAACTTTTTACCTGTAAATTACTTGGAGATTGTGGAAGATGTCGATAATAGAGAGAATGTTAGTGTGGTGCATAAATGATACATTAAGAGTGGCGAGACATTCTTTTCGAATTCTAGTACTGCTTTCTCTACGATTTGTAAAGATGTATGCCTCGAGATCTGTGGGTTGGTTCCAACGAGCAATATTATTCCACAGATTTTATGGAAGAGCACGAATGTTAACAGCAGGCTACAACCATACTGTTTAAAGGAGATAGAACCATTCTCCACCGTTTACCTACTGTCTACGAAGAAACGAAAACTGGAACTCGAAGAAATAGATTTAAAACGGAGAAAGTTGGAATACATGGAACATACAGCTTCTTTAAAAAAGGAATACAAAGAAATGCAGGAGAAAGAGAAAATTATTAGAGATACAAGAGAGAGGATGGGGTCATATTTTACCAAGACTTGGAAGAATTTGGATACACATGCAGACTACCAAGTTTCCGCATTTACCGTTAACACTAAAGCGAAATACGCCTTTGTTGGAATACTTGCAGGAAGATCTGGGAATAAAAGTGTTTACTTCTTTAAGGGACAGTAAAGATCATGGCTAATGGAGATCTACAAGTTGTTAATAATTAACCTTGCCTAAACAGCAAACAATAACCAAGAAGTCTTTATTGTTAACTAACATAACGAATACACTATGATTAGGTTAACCTGCCTAAACCGCAAACCTTAACGTGGAAACCTATGTTTCTACTAACATGGACAGACAATGTTTTTATAGGAGTCTATGTCGTAAATCAACCTAAGACGTAATGTTATGCAACGTAGTAAGTGTCTACGAAAAATAATCGACCTATATTATTCTAACCTAAAAACCACAATAGCAATTGCTTTTATAGGAGTCTATGCCGTTACTAACCTAAGACGTATTGTTATGCAACGTAGTAAGCTTCTACGAAAAATAATCGACCTATATTTTTCTAACCTAAAAAGCACAACTGCAATTGTTTTTATAGGAGTCTATGTCGTAAACCAACCTAAGACGTAATGTTATGCAACGTAGTAAGTGTCTACGAAAAATAATCGACCTATATTATTCTAACCTAAGCTAAAAACCACAATAGCAATTGTTTTTATAGGAGTCTATGCCGTTACTAACCTAAGACGTATTGTTATGGACCGTAGTAAGCTTCTACGAAAAATAATCGACCTATATTTTTCTAACCTAAAAAAACACAACAGCAATTGTTTTTTATAGGAGTCTATGTCGTAAACCAACCTAAGACGTAATGTTATGCAACCTAGTAAGTGTCTACGAAAAATAATCGAACTATATTATTCTAACCTAAGCTAAAAACCACAATAACAATTGTTTTATAGGAGTCTATGCCGTTACTAACCTAAGACGTATTGTTAAGCAACGTCGTAAGTTTCTACGAAACGAATTCGGCCTATATTTCTAACTAACCTAAGGCACACTGATTTAAATAAAAACTCCGAACCACAAAACAAGGAACAAAAACAATAACTAAACAACTAAATT
>JAGFPH010000691.1:288618-336479 GCA_018207615.1 Philaenus spumarius
CAACAACGCTTTCCATGTCCAACAAAGATGACGACAATTTGTCAATGATTGTCATTATTTTTTTGTAATTTTTTGGTAAATGTTGTCTTTGTAAAAGGCAATTATTCATCCGTTTTGTAAAAAATTTGCCATGTTTGTCATTCATTTTAATGATGTTTTGACTGTAAAATTTTGTCTTTGTAAAAGTCAAATATTAGTCCGTCTTGTCTACAATTTGTCAATGTTTGTCATTATTTCTTTGTAATATTTTGGTAAATGTTGTCTTTGTAAAAGTCAAATGTTAGTCCGTTTTGTCTACAATCGGACACAAGGTTTCAATGTTAAACTTATATTCTCGACTAGGTAGTTACTTCTTAACAGCGTCAGCGCAGCCTAATCGGTAGCGTCGCGGACTCGGGTAATGGTGGTACCCGGTTCGATTCTCGGAGCCATCCAAACTCTTTTCAAAGTATTAAATATAAATTATTACAAAAAAGATGGCTGCCAAAAAAAAAAAAAAAAACAAAAAAAAAGAAAAAAAAAAGAAAAAAAAAATCGCGGAAACAAAATGGCGGAGAAAAGTTGGCGAAAATCCCACCCCCACGTCCACCTCCACCCCCCACACCCACCCCAGGGTCACGTGAGAGTTTAGAGTCGCGCGATTTTCCCCCTCCCCTCCTTGGACTCAGGTACCCCGTCCTCTACTCGCTGCCATTTTATGGGATATCGGGTGGTGTGAGTGCGCATGTATGTTTGTCTCGGTAGTGGTGGGCTTTCGGAAGATTTTGTACTTGAGTACATCTGACACTTTGGCTATAGTTAAATCAAGAAAATTTATGCTGTTGTCTAATTCAGTCTCGATTGTGAATTGGATCTTCGGGTTGAACTTATAGAGGTACATTTTAAGTATTTCCGCCTGACGTAATGTTCCATCGAACACAAGAAACGTGTCGTCAACATATCGTGTGTAAAAAATAATTTTCGCACTATGTGGATTGAGTCCAGACATTATAAATTCATTTTCGAAGTGGTTTAAATAAACGTCAGCCAGAAGCCCGGATAAGGGCGAACCCATAGCAAGACCCTCGTCCTGCATGAAAAAATCATCATTAAACGTGAAATAATTTTGGTTTAGCACTACTTTTAATAATGCCAGCAGTCCATCAATTTGTTGTATGTTGAGCTTGTTACTATCTATTAAATTTCCTCTCAGAATGGCGATGGTGTCTTGTATAGGTACATTGGTGTAAAGATTAACAATGTCAAATGAAATTAGTTTGTACCTGTGAGAGACGTCTAAGTGTTTCGTTTTATTAACAAAATCTATGCTACTTGAGACACTGTAATTATTTTTCAAAGTTATATTATGTTTTATTAATTGTTCCAACTTTTTAGCAGTTCTGTAACAAGTTGCAGTTGTATAGTTAATTAATGGCCTAATCGGTATATTACTTTTGTGAATCTTAGGCAGACCAGAGAACTGTGGAGCGAATGCATTGATGGGTTTAAGATACCGTCTGGTAGTTTCATCTAATACTGAGGTGCATTTATTGATGGCAGAGTTTAATTCTTTAACAAACTTTTTGGTGGGGTCACTAGGTAACTTCAAAATATTGTTTATATTGAAAAAATCGAACGCTTTCCGGCTATAGTCTTGTTTAGCGATTATGACTACAGTATTACCCTTGTCGGCCTGTTTAGGCAATTTGTTTCAGATGAATATTCAAACGACGTTCCACATACGGTATGCTAAAAAACACGTTTGCAAAACATGACATCAACGTTACCTTTCGCACCAACAATAACGTGCAAAAGTTATTACGATCAAAACGTTTGATCCCGATGGAAAAGAAATCGGGTGTTTATAGAATTGAATGTGATGATTTTGACAGTTTCTATGTTGGTCAGACGGGCAGAGCTTTCAAAGAACGGTTTAAAGAACATTTTCCACACAACAACATGCGCAAAATAAATTCAAACTTCGCTCAACATTTAATTGACTCCAACCATTCATACACTGATTTTAACACAAATTTGACCCCAATCCATTTTTGCAATAAGGGAAGACTTTTGGACGCAATGGAAGAATTCGAAATATACAAAGAATTTAACAAAAATCCCGCCAATGTCTTAAACGATCAGCTGTCATTCAAGAGTAATGATCTATATGACACAGCCCTCGGCTATCTCAAGAAAACCGGTCCTTAGGATACATAAATTATTGATATTCCATAAATTCTGTTAGTACAGCAGTGGCCGCTCAACGATGTACATTGTAGGAATAAATTATTATTCGACATTTATGTTTAAATGTGTTTTTAAACGTTTTATAAAAGTGTTGTGTGTTTGTGTTTTTTATAAAGTGTGTTTTTAGTGTTTTATGTGTGCTTGACAATGGGAATGCGTTCCCGAAACGCGTCGTATTAGGATTACCTAATCATTCTTCAGAAGTCACAAGACGGACAAATTTAACAAGGTAATATTTATTAATATATTATCTTCTATATTATTCAAAGTGACTTGGAAACCAACAATTTTGAAAATAAAACCAATTATTTATGTGGTAATAAGTACAAATTGCTTATTTACATGGTAAACCAATTAAATTGAAAATGCAGTGTACAACAATTACATTTTTAGTGTTATTTTGTCTTATAAGCGTATAAGATAATTAGTTCCTTAATTCCTTCATATTATTATGGGATCAGGTAAATTTGGTCCTTGTTAATTCTATACCGTTATATTGTGTAGTCTTAAATATTGAACTTTGTAATAATAATTAATTGTAGTAATAATAGTTCTGCAATGCTATAACATATCTAGGTGAAATGATTTTACGAAGACCTCTGTCCTGAGACAATACAATACTGTGGTACTCGGTCCGAAAGGACAATACCCCCCTCCCTCCCCACACGTGGACGTCACTCTGGATCGAACTCAGGCACATGGGTTATCCGCATTCATACCACCAATTAAGCAATACATATCTCAGAACCGTGAACGGACGAAGACACTCCGCATTCATCACAGGGGGGAGCGTTAGCAGCATCTAAGGAATTCAATAATGGCTGCAAGCTGCAAACTAAATCTCACTGAAACAGAAAAATGCTAGACAATAATTTTCAACATAACATTTCTGATTGTAGCGAACGAATCCGAATTTAATTTTCTTAAGTTTGAAATTATTGATTTATTAAGGTTGGGTGGTAGGAGGGGTTGGAGGTTTTGGGATTTTGTAAATCGGTTTTAATATTCCCTTTTGCTGTTAATTCCGGTTTTTTTATAATAAAGGTGGTATGTTGTCAAAAATCACCCTTATACGTAATTGTTGGCAGTCTGGCCCTGAGATATTATGTTAAGGTTACAGAGCCGCCTAGAATTACATAACAATAAACACGTTTATGTAATACTTGATTAACATATACTTGATTTTAAAAGTAATAAAAAGAGACTTAATATGTTATTACTCAATGCTATTATATTAATATAGAGAGTCTGCAACCTCAGAATTAAGTCAAAAACAATGTAGAATTAAATTTATTGTTACAACTTTAGAGCTTGAAATTTCCCAATATATACGTATTACCTAAACTTTCTATCAACCAAAATATAGACTTAAATTTGTGTTGTTGAAAATAGGTTTGGGTTATTTATACGGTAAACGTGAATTTGTTTATCTATATTTCGTATTACCTCTAAGCAATACACAGAAGAGTATAACGTAGTATTCAAATGCAAATTCCATGAAGTTTGTGCGACTGTTTATACAGGTTTGGGTTATTTATACGGTAAACATGAATTTGTTTATCTATATTTAGTATTACCTCTAAGCAATACACAGAAGAGTATAACGTAGTATTCAAATGCAAATTCCATGAAGTTTGTGCGACTGTTTATACAGGTTTGGGTTATTTATACGGTAAACGTGAATTTGTTTATCTATATGTCGTATTACCTCTAAGCAATACACAGAAGAATAAAACGTAGTATTAAAATGCAAGTTACATGAAGTTTGTGCTACTGTAACTGGAGAATGTTTTTAACTCCAATATAAAAAATATGAAAAAAATATTTTTAATAATGAACTTTTTAGTATAAAAACTTAATATTAGATTTTGAAATTAATTGTGATATGCATAAACTTAATTAAAACAAACAAATACAATTCTATTTTAACAGAAAATATTTTTATTTCCCTTTAGAATAAATTGCTTGTTCTGTATTCAACCGCAATCACAGAAGCACTTACTGTCAGGGTCAGCCAAACGGAAATAAAACATAGGCATGCAGTTGAATTTAATTTAACTTACCATCCCATAGGAATTGTCTGACAATATAAAAACGAAAATTTCTTCTTTTTATAGAATTAACGAAATTACCATATAGTACTTTGAATTAAACTACATCGTTAGTAAATTACATCTTATACGACAATTTTTAAAGTATTTTAAAAAATTCTGTAAATTATCAAAATATACTACACAATAGCAGTATTCCAAATAGTACTTATGGTTTTATTTTACATAATATTTGGATATACACTTTTGTTTCGAATTTAATTAAATTTTTCTACTTATGAAAAACAAAAAACATAATATTTCTCTCTCTTGACTTTAAATTGTTGTATATTATTCTTTGCATGTATCATATATATTAATATATTACATTTAATTAACGATACATAATCTATGACGTACGGATGTGTTTGTGAGTAGATACAATTTATAAGTAATAATTTAATAAATAAGTACATCTGTATGACATTAATTTTTAGACTCAGTAAAACCATTGATTTGAAACATCTGCAGATACAAACAAAAATTGTTTTAGAGCCATGCTAATTTAGTTTCTGAACAACTCTATATTTTTTGGAATAAGCAATGCAAATATAATTATAATGTTTAGTAACTTTGAAGAAGTAGGAAAGTTTCTAATGTAAGACTGGAACATAAATTGTACATACTTTCTAACATAAAATCTAGTTTTCTCATGAAAACCTTAACTTGCTAAGTATTTACGTCTTTTATAGAAGACATTATTGACAAAGCATTTTAAGGCAGAGGTGAACGACTTAATACAAAATTTAGTTTATAAGAAATTATGTTATATAACCTCTAGAACTAGAGTGTGACGTATTTTTACAAAATAAGTATAACTGCTTTCATTTTTAAATAGAATCCTAATCGTTTTTTTTTTAAGTCATGTGTACGTATTTGATATACGTATTGATAATTTGGTATCGGTGCTGCATTAGCATTGTTATAAATTAGTTTGTATTATTTTTACTATGCATGGTAAGAATGTAAAACATTCAGTTTTTAAACGCTTTTATTTTAATAATTTCTTCTGTCTTCTCAATGAGAATAACCAATAAGAAACACTAAAGCTTGAATTAATAAATACTTATTTAAAACATTATAACCTTTTTATAAAAAATATTTCGTCTGCAAATTGTTGTATTATTGAAGTTTTGAGAGCAAAAAATTCTTTATAGTATTCAATTTTATTTGGATTTATAACCCATATAAGGAAAACCCAAACTCAATTATCACTTTTTCATTTATTTCACAATGCGATAAAATGTACGGTTGTTTGCCACCGTTTTGTCAACAAGTTAAAGCAAAATGAAATGTTTGCTGAAAGAAAATACTGTACTAGGGTTAAATGTGTTTCTGTCTTCCAACTTAGCAAGCATAATGTTTTACTAGAGGCTTGCTATATGTTATCTTGCAAACGGTTGGCTGAATTTAGTATGAATAGAAAATGAGTAATTAATTTAGAGAAAATTTTATTTACAAAGTCTCTTATACAATAACTTACTTTGTGTCAATAATCAATGTTGCGAGTATTAAATTCTTAATTTCAAATTAATCCATTTTTCGATATAAAGAATAATATTTTCTAATGGATGGGCCGTTCACTAGCCCTTTCAAAAATGTTGGCCTGTATAACTTAAAGTTTCTTTAACTTAGGACTTGTATTGGGACCTTAACTTTTTAAGAACTCTTTCATTGCAACCAACCATAAACACAACATAATATAACTCCAAATTTTTGTGTAAACATTGTTTATTAGTGTTTATTATTAATAATTTTTTTTTCTATTATATCTTAACGAAGCAAGTAAGAATTTGTTTAGTAATAGTAAACATAATGTATTATATTATAATTTCTTTATGTTATATTCCCGACGTGTACGATATTATAATAAATTATAATGTTTATTTTTGATAAAGATACATTCATATTTTATTATATATATAATATTGATCCTTTTCATCTTTTCTTCATACTTTTCTACTACCTACTTGAAACTGAAATAATCGTAAAAAAAATAACATACTACGTGCAACTATGAACTATGAAATGTTGAAGAGTGGATCCGAATTCCTATCCTCGTGTTATTCCATGGTACGTACATCATATGAAACAGACTTGTAGGATGTCTGGATTTGTAAAATATACTTTATATTTATTCAGTAGTATTACATCATATGTCAAGGACAGCGAGCGGTTGTCTTTGATTGGTTAACAGTTATTGTTAGCATACATATTAAAATCTTATTTTAATTCACTAGAGTGAGAATTAATTATACAAGTTATTAATCTTAGAATGAAACTATAAATATTTTGTTTCTTAGTTATTTTAATAACTCCTTTACAATTGAACGCCTTATTTAAAACACTTTTTATTCTTTGGTAATAAAACAATAAGTATAACATTGTTAAAAAATCACTTTTGCCAAATTTGTATTTCCTTAATTCAAGTTAGAGTCGTTTAAATGTTGATTAAATTACTTTTATTTGTTGTCAATATTAAAAGTTTACCGTCATTATTTTTATGGAGCTTTTACTTTTCTTGGAAATAGCAAATATTTTTTTCATAATAATACGTATTTTATTTATATTTTAAAAGTGCTCACACTAAATCAATCAGGTTATTATTTACCACCAATCAGAAGATTACATAAACCTTATATACTAAGTAGTAGAGTAGTTCTTCATTGCATTATATTTCAAAATTACAGAAAAAAAGTATCTTCTATAATTTATAAATCCAGATGTATGTATGATATATAATGTAATGGTATTTAATAAATCTCGTATTTAATTAACATAAGAAACTTAACTCATATTACGAAAGTAATACAATGTTTATTAGGGAAATTATAGTTGCCCAAATTTAAACTCATACAGAATTATTTCTGGTAAACTGTATTATTCTCTGTTCTCCTATAGATGATTGCTTGTTGAAATATTTAAAAATAAACTAACTGATAAAAATGTTAAACATTTGAATCAGAATTATAGTGACTTTTGTCGGTAATGAACAGTATGCATACAAGTTGTAAGTTAAATATTTCAAAAGGGGTAAGAGTAAATTTATGGGACCAAGTATGTGATTTTACCAAAAGTTTGTTCCAATGCCGATAAACTCAAGAGTCTAATACAATAAATTATTTTATAAGTTGAAATTTTAAAATAATATTAATATTTTTATTTATTTGATTTCAACCATACATTTCCAATAACACATTAACCAATAAACTGATGATCTATGTTATGCTATATAGGATCGATTGTTTTTTTTAAATTTAATCTTTGCGTCCTTGCTACAGACAAATTCACATGTGTTTACTTGCACTTTAATGTATGCTCGAATATATATACTCAATAGTCATTAGTCTCCAATGTAGACGAGTATACAGTAATTTATATACTCCTTATTTAATCGCATTTATTGCATTAAGTTTGAAATATGTTTCCTATGGAGGCAACGTGTTATATTTACCCTAAGAACTAAAACAATATGGTTTTCTAATGCTATTTGTGGTTTACTACTAGGTCTGAGTGTTGTGTAATCGCATTCACTTGAGTCGAAAGAGAATTACCAGAATATAAAATTAATGCATTTTTGTATAGACTAATTTATTAACGTATTGTATTTTCATCACCGAGTTTGATTTATTTGAGCATATTAAAGTGGTGTGATTTAGTTTCTATTTAATAATATTTTTATATGACCATTTAATTAATTTAGTTTGAAGATAATTTGAAGTTAGTCTACATTAATGTAAGTAAAACAATATTAAATTAAAAAATATTAAAAAACATTCATAATATTATGGTATATCTTAAATATTATTTAACAAACATGGTGATTTAATATTAAGGTATACAATTTTGAATTGATTAGTAATATAATATTCTTAAATGCAGCTTTTTAATTATGCATTTAAAGTAAACAAATAGTTTAACAAAAATTTAATTATGTTTTTTTTTACAAAAAACGATGATGTATTTAAACAAAGGAAATTAAATAGAGTTCGTAAGATATTCGGACGATACCCGTTTCATATAAATTTGCTGTTATTTGCGATCTTCTTTTGGAAAATTAAAACGTTGAACTTGCTAACAACATTGCTGCATTATTACTGAACTTGTTCTAATTACTTTGTTATTTTAATTTGTTTATTCATAAATCATAGTTGGGTAAAGTTGGCCGATAGACGGTAATGTAGGAACGGTAATTCTTATTTCTCAATATGACTTGTACAACTATCTCTACTAGTAATGGTCAATGTGTACAATTACGTGCACTAAAAATACAAATCTAATCATTTTAAGGAATAAATTGAATATGCCAAGTGTAACGAGTTGCTTCGAAAATGAAAAAAGTAAGTACAAATCCATTGCTATAAAGTAATGTGTTATTACTATTTTATAGTTATTAATATTTATTTTAAATCAGAATATTATAAACAACTTTGATAACATGAACTGAGATAACATCACAAATAGAATATGTAAATTCCCACCACCTCCTTTATCGCAGTATTTAATAACACTTAAAATGATAATCACATAGTTTGTGTCCCTGTATTGTTCAATGAACCACATAATAAGAAACAGACGTACCAAATTGTATGCTGGTTGCTAGTTTTACCATATTATTGCTTTACTAACAAAGTCATATGTAGAATAATACAATAACTTGAATTAACATTGTATTTTTTAAACTCCCCCCCTAGAGACGAAATTATTTCGTAATTAAATACAAAGTAAATTTAACGTAGATCAATATAACTTAGACATTTTTTAAACTTAGCAACTATGATATTATTTTGGTTGTGTCATAATCAAAAAATGTTTATTAAGATTAAGATGTCAAATATCTGTTAAACGAAGCAAATAAATGTGTATGTAATATTATAAAAAAATATGCAAAATCATAAAATTTTTGTTTTATTAAAATATTATTCTTATTTTGCCTGTACTAAAGTTGCTAATAAAAGTAAGCAAAACATTTCGAGCAAACAATAATTTCTCTCATTCGAAATGAAATTGCTTTGTTTTTATTCACCAGTCAGTGCAAAGGCGTACAAGTATGCATGGGCAGCCAACCGAAAATAAAATAAATATGCCTGTGGTTGAAGTTGATTGTACTTTATTAACCCTTGGCAATGGAATGTAAATAATATTTTTGGATTTCGACCTTGTTACCAGTAATATAAAAATATATGCGGTTTCGCTTGAAAAATGAATAATCGACTTTTAATTAAATACGAATATACCATCCTTGGTACTTAAAACGGGGTTAATTTTAATTAAATTGTCAAAATAAAGTAAAATAATCTTTCATTAAATATTGATTTTGTTTTTTATGGTACATAATGTATATTCCATAGAATTGAATATTTGGTTAAAACAGTTTTGGGAGTTAAAACTTAGTATTGAATCAAGTTTTTATATATAAAAAAATCGTAATTATACTAAAGGAAAACGTTCTTAGTTAAAAAACAATCATCATAAATTAACAATAATAGGCTAATATTGTAAAACTAAACATTATAATATAACACCTAAAATATTACAACAATGATTCGTACTTAATACAATACGTAATAAGTACTTCATTTTAGCACCGTCCGTAAAGTACAAAACGGTATTAACTTCTTAAGTTAACCTTTAGTATCATATTTGTATAATTATCCTTTTAGTTGATCTTCCTTTACTTGTAAGTTGACGTTTCTACAAAGGATACTAAGACTAATTCAATGAGAGATTCTTTGCAAAATTAATACCTTGTATGACAAGTTTTCTAAAATTTTGACAAAGCTTTAAGTATAAGTGAGGATAATGTAGACTCAAGTACGCACAGAACATCATTAAATTACATTGAGAAATGTAAAATATTAAAATTGTTGTGCAATCTTTTGTAGTCATACAATCAGGCGATTTAGATGAGTGGACTGTATGAGGGTTTGGACTGCAGAACCAGATATTTTATATTTTTTAGTTTGACGTTCGTGAACTTTAGTTTATAAATTACGGGTTTTGTTTTCGTTTGGAGGGGTTGGTGCAGTTGATTTCTCTTTTCTGGTATCGAAGCTTATGTTAACAATTCATGCCAAGAACACCGAGGCAAGAATGTGTGTTCCAGCGTTCAATTTAAGTTCCAAACCAAAAACTTTGCTATGTTTAATATAAGTTAGAATTTTAAGTTTTCATAACTTGTATTTATCTAAAAATTAGGGGTTTATAGTCGAATGTAACTAACGTCTTAAAATAAAATAAAGGACTAAATTCAAAGTTTTGTGTATTTAAAAAAAAATATAAGTTACTATGCTATTTTATTACATATTTTTGCACTTGAATAGTTTTATTAAAGGTGGTCGGCACCTTTTTTTGGTCAAAATGAAAAACATTATTGTTGTCCCAATTTTTATAATTCTCCTAATTAAGAAAATATTTAAAACAATGTATACTAAAATAATATGTGTATGTATAAATTTCATATACTAAACAAAGTGCGCTCAGTTTAAAGCGACTTGATTGGCACGTGAACACAATAAAATTAGTTACAATCTCATTTACTTACAACGCATCGGCTCTGAACGCAAAAGAAAGGTTGATAAAGAGACCAAAGAAGAAAACAAGAAGAATAGAGTAATTATTAGATTGTTGAAGAAGATAAGGAAGATAGAGATTACTGTCCTTTTGGATTTTTAAGTGTTAAATATGTGTTACATGTTTAAAATAGTTTTTCCGAAAATGTTTTATATTTTTATTTAGGTACATTTATTCATAGAAAAATGACACCTACGTGATTGATATTTTGCACAAACCTTTAATATTACCATACGAGACTACCTTACCAGATTTATCATGTTATGTTAATTAATTTAAACCTTTTGTAATTTATAAAAATATTAATATTTGTTTTTCATTTTTATTATTTGTAAATACTAACCGAATTTATTTTTGTAAACTATTTAGTATATATTTTTTAAATTCTGCTCCAGGAATTAAGATATATTTGCTAAATAGCTGCCAAAAATTTCATGCTAATAGGCCTAATAGTCACTGAGATAATATTACATGTAGAAGGGTATGTAATCCCATTTAATTAACATGAGAGAGGTAAAAGTTACCGCTCCCCTTAATAACATGTGCTAATATTTTGCGTTTTATTTTGCGTTATCTAATTTATAGTGACATGCAGTTATAAAAAATTTGAAGTTCAAATGGTAATAACGATTGATTTATTGTGTTTAAGTGTTTATTTCATAGATATTGCACTTTTGTTCAAATTACTTTTCATAATTGCTTCACTTTTCAATACTTAATTTACTTTAGAGTATTCAGAGAGTTTATTGAATAATATGCATTTTAAAGGATGTTGCAGGAAATTTATTTACATGTTACTATCAAACTTATGGCTGCTTTAATTTGTGATTAAATTTATTTGTCACGGTATGAATTTTATTGGCAAAATCAGTTTAATCTCTAGTAAGCAAGGTTGAAAAATTTTAGGGTTTATTCTAGTTTTCTTAGAATAATAATAGCATTGTGTTTTTTTATATTCTATTTATTTGAACACAGGTTAGAAAATCTATTTTGAAAGAAATTTCTTATATGGAATATTTTATAACCTTGTAAAAAGAAATCCGTCTTACCAAAAGTATAAGTGTGGTATAATCCTGGTATTTGTTTAACCTAAATGAGTATGGTATTACATTAGAATGTTTATTACGGTTTAAATGTTTACTTTAGTGAATTGTGTTTGAAGTAAAGTGATAAATTTAAGTTTAGTTATACATATGTTTTTATGAACTTAATTAATTAATAACTTTCTAAAAGAAGTTGACACAACATGTTCATGAACAAGTTCTGTAAGATCCACGTACTTCCTGTAAGGTATACTTTATGCAATATAGTAGACCTTTGAATAAAACTTGTTTAATGGATTTGCTTTACAGAATTAAATATATCAGTAGAATAAGCTAATAGAGCAAAGTCACTGCTTTCACTTATAATTTTACAAAACTGTATCGTTTTAAATAGGCTACTTTTGTATCATTTTTTTTAAATCACATTTTTCATTCAATGTCGTACTGTTTTGCATTTTCTAAAGTCAAATATAGCAATACGATTACTTATTTATATAAATAAATAGCTGACCCGTAAGGCGTTGCCGTGGTGGTTGGTATTTTCAGTCTTTTTAACGTAATTGTATTCTTTTGAAGTGTTCAGTCAGTCAGTGGTATTTGTCTTTTATATATATATATAGATCTTAAATAATAAAAGCACTATTGTCATAATAATAAAAGATCTGAAATTATGATTGTAGTAACTTTGATCCCCCCAAGCCCCTCCTAAAATTTCGAAATTTTTCATACCATTTCTTAGTGAGCACCTATGGCCCTAGAGGAAGCTACATACCAAATTTCATTTCAATCCGTTTGCTAGTTTTTGAGAAATCGTGATGAGTGAGTGAGTGAGTGCTATTTCGCTTTTATATAGATAACAAATCCAATTTACCAATATTTTAAACCCTTCAAACAAATTTCGTAAGACTTATAACCTTACAATATTTTGTTTAATTGGAATATCTATCTCATAAATACTATATATTTTTTGAGATTTTAACATGTTTAGACAAATCGTTCATTAGATATGATGATAAATACATAGATCGGGGCAGAAAAATATATAGATAGATGAACCAATCCGGATTTGAATTGATCGATAGAGAAATCAAAATTAAATGTATATTAACCAAAAAATATATCAATAAACATATTATACCATGTATTTAATGGGGATTTTTTGTAACTTTGACCCCCCAAACCCCCTAAAATTTCGAATTATTTGAAACCCTTTCTTAGTCAGCACCTACGGCCTAGATGAAGCTACATACCAAATTTCATTCCAATCCGTTCAGTAGTATAAAAGAAATCGTGATTTAGTATCTTTGCCCCCCCCCTCCCAAACCCCAATAAAATTTCGAATTTTTTAAAAATCTTTCTTAGTTAGCACCTATGGCTCTAGAGGAAGCGGCATACCAAATTTCGTGCCAATCCGTTTTTTAGTTTTGGAGAAATTTTGATTTAATAACTTTGATTCCCCCAAACCCCTCCTAAAATTTCGATATTTTTGAAACCCTTTCTTACCGAGCGCCTATGGCCCTAGAGGAAGCTACATACCAAATTACATTCCAATCTGTTCTGTAATTTTGGAGAAATCGTGATTTAGTAATTTTTACCCCCCAATCACCCTAAAATTTCCAATTTTTTAAAACCCTTTTTTAGTGAACACTTATGGCCCTAGAGAAAGCTACATACCAAATTTAATCCAAATCTGTTCCGTAGTTTTGAAGAAATCGTGATTTATTAACTTTCATTACCCAAACTCCACCCTTAAATTTCGAATTTTTTAAACCCTTTCTTATTAAGCACCTATTGCCCTAGAGGAAGCTACATACCAAATTTCATTTCAATCCTTTAGTCAATCATTCCAGTTCAATAGTTTTTGAGAAATCGTGATGAGTGAGTGAGTAAGTGAGTGGAATTACGCTTTTATATATATAGATTAGTTTTGTCAAACTAAATGCGGAAAGAACAAAAAATATCAAAAACAATACAAAGAAGATACACGTTGTTTGCCGAGCGGTGTAAAATTTGTGTGTAACATAATTATTCTGCTTTATTAAGGTTAGTTTTGGATAAAAAATGGTAACAAAAGGATTGTACTTAATTCGAATGTTTCAAAATAAATATGCATAGTTTTCAACTATTGAATCACTACTTTAAAAAAGGTGTTGAATTAATTGTTATAAACTTAATTATATTATATGTATTATGCACACAATTCTAAATGAATGACTTTACATAAAATTATACTGAATATTATGGCTTCATTTCTCTACACAAATACAAGCCTAAGAACTTAAAAATGTGAATCACTAATTTATAAAATATTTCTTTGTACTAGATTATATAGACCAAAATCATCCAGAATAACTAAATATTTTTCTACATCACCGATCGAGTTGCGGTTTTCGATATTGGATTCGGAGAAGTCTCGGGAAAAAAGTTTACATAAATACCTTGTCGGCAGACAAAAAGTGCATTTTTGCATGCATAAAAAGCATTTAAAAGTGCATCATTTCTCATAATTTATAAACATTTTTTGAATTCATGAAAACTTATCAAAATTTTTATACAGGGGTTTTGAGGGTCGCAGATACCGATAGTTTAAAATAGTTTTAAAATTTACAGATTAAAATATATAGTTTAAACTGTAACATGTAACACGTTTTCCTATGTTAGCTATCCCGCCCTGCAATGAAACAAAACATTTTCAGTTTTTCAGTAGTAACCTAGGATCCGAACTGTGTAGGCGAATATTTTGAATTAGTTAGTGGTAAAAAAAAGAACCAAAACATAAATACTATATTCGTAACAAAAAATGGTATTTTGATACGAAGATAGACCGAATATAGTAGATAATGTAGGACAATTTATAATTAAAAAACTTCGGTAAAAGTTTAGAAAAGCAGTTGACAAAAATTAATAGAAAAGAAGTCGACATTATTAGTGTTTTTAAATAAATCTAATAAACTAAATACAATAACAACATCAATAAACTATTACAATTTTTTATAAGCTAAATATACCTAAATATAAAGCCTAAATATATACCTAAATATGTAATTAAATTCTATGTATCTGTTTAGTTGAATAGCATGCAGTTAAAAATCTGATTTATAGTCACAGTCGGAAAATTTGTATTTATCTTACTTCTTAAGATCTTCTGATATGTACGAAAAACTATGCCATAACGTAAAATCCTTTTCTTATTGAAATATAAAAAGATGAAAAGGAAAACCCTCTCTTTCCTAAAAGAAGGTAAAGTAGGACCTCTCTTTCATACACTATTAAATATAAAAAAATCATGTTAACTTAAACATTGATACCGTAAACTATTTTTAGGAAAAACTGCTTGTAAGTGCCAAAGACTAATTAAAAAATGTTATGCTTTATCTGCATCTAATATTAGAATACATGCAAAACAATAAAAAACACCGTTTCCAATTATTTACGACTAGGGGAGACCCCTGCGTGCTCCGCACGCCAACCCCCAAAGGAACCTTCTAAAAACGTAAGTTATGTTTTATTCATAATAAAAGTGTAGTATTAATAATAACCTCAAAACTAAGATGGTAAATAATGTTAAGTGTTCAATTCAAATTATTTCTTATATTTTATAACGGCAGTTATAATAATGGTTAAAATAACCAGCAAGGATCAGGTCTACACTTTAAAACCCTAACCTAAAGCTAGAAATACAAAAATAATTGCTTTAAATTTTGAAATCAATTGTTAATGGAAATATTGGAGCAAACAGCTATATTATGTTATTTTATTCAGTTGGTTGATATGGTAATAAATGTAAATACATTTGTTGGTTTATCATTCTAGACCTAACCTAAGAATTTTTTCATACTAAATTTAAAATATGGAAATAAAAAGAGGGTTTTATCGAAATGAATTATAGCCTATGTTACTCAGGGATAGTGTAGCTTTTTATTAGTAAAACTATTTTTTCAATCGGTTCAGTAGTGCCAGAGATTACCCATACAAACAAACAAAAACAAACTTTACCTCTTTATAATATTAGTATAGACTAATGACATCTTAGGTTTTAGATATCTTAAATAGAAAATTATATTTGCTTCAATATAGGAAAACTGACGATGTCTTTATATAAACACTACTTTTCATATTTGTAATTAATATAATATTTTTTATGTTAGTACCTTGAAGTTTTTTTTTATGAAACATTTTTATTTAATGCTGTTACTTTTCACCTATTAATTGCAACTGTATGATATAAATGAAATGACGTAAGAATAATACAAGTTGGTGCTGTAATACTTGTGAGAAACCTATAAAAAGCAACACAAGTAAAATATTAAACTACCAAAACGTTAATAATACCATAAATTATATTTTTAACAAGTCAAGTTGAGAAGGTAATATATCTAGATAAAATTATTTAAATTAGCGGAAATGCTTAAGTGCATGGGTTTAACTATTTACTGGTACCTATACAACATATTGAACATTCAACGGTTTGTATCATATACATCTGTAATGCTGGATAGTACACACGACTTATGTGTCAGATATAAAAAATAGATTTTTGGATAGTTAGTTTTTACACTTCGCAATACAGTGTTTGACTTACACCGTGTATTTCGTAAAGGCACAATTAGTTGAAGCAACAGAAAATTATATATATTTTTAACACTTGTCTGCACAGTTATGTTGAAAGATAAGTTAAACAAATACAATTACTGAAGACTTCTCTTCTTTCGTACGTGATGAAAAGTAATCAAACTACAGTAAGTATCACGTAAAATGGACGTGATAGTTGTCGGTTTATATATACGTGACTTCTGTTTTATATCTGTCTTTCCTCGTACGTCAATTTTACACATTTTTGTTAAGAATTCCGACTAATTTAAAATCTAGATCAAAACAGGAAACTAAATATTTATTAAATGCTCTGCAACTATTGATTAAATATAATAACCATTATTTTGCCGGCCGGCTGCTTTAAAACAGAACCCTTTTCCTTTATATAATTACAAATAGTTTATCATTTCCAGATCATTCCAAAGTTTAAAGGTACCCAATATAAAAGGACGGAGTACAGTTATTATTAGACATTGTTTTGATTTTGACCACATTAAATTTTTAACCACAATACATTGACGTATGTTAACTATTTAATTTATAAATTTCAATTTAATTATAGAAAAATACATTCAGTAAAGAAATTAAAGTAGAGAAATTAATTTTATTATGTCTTCTTATTAATGTTTAACACTTTAATAAATTTTAATTACATTCAATTATTTAAAACCTTTTTCATACATGTCAAATATTTGATGTAAATATAAATAATAACTGAAGTAATAGTTGTATGAATACAAATTTAATCAAAATGGAGTTAATTATTAGTAACAATTTCCTTTAAATTCTAGTAAATCCTGTCTAAATTGATAAAATATAATAAAAAGGAACCAATTACTGTTATAAATGTATTGCCTCAAGACGGATTTTAATATAAATCCTCCATTATTACAATTTATAAAAATATTAATTAAAAGGAATGCCTAATGTTGCTTGAATATTCAGAACTGTAAGATTACTCATTTTAAATACCTTAATAAGTTAATAAAGGTTTTGCAATTGTAATGTATTTTCTTATGCCATAATATTCATCTAAATATTCCTAATATTCTTTCTTTGGAGATTATCAACAATTTAAAACACTTTTTCATTACATATATTTGGTACAGTACTTCATTGTTATAGAAAATATTAAATTGGATTATTAATATTGTAGTCTTATTTGGTATTTTAAGTTTAAAACATATGGTACTTACTACTGCTAAACATGGACGGTAATTAAAAATTAACTAAATTATAAAGTATATAATTATCAAAAATGTTTCAATCATTTTTAAACTTTTTTCCTACAATAATAATAATATTTTGATTTATGTCTTTATATTAAGGTTATTATTAATAACATAAATTAATATATATATTTTTTAAAGTTAACATATTTTCACGTTTGTTTAGGAAGATTATATATATTTAGGTATGTGGCCTAAATTTAAATAAAGTGACTAAAGCTTCTTTGCATTTTGTCAAAACCGCAACATTTTCCACATGGTACAATGTATTTTGCCACACTGCTTCAAAAACAACTGTTTTCAATTGAGTTGCTAAAGCAGCTCCTTTTGGTCCTAGGAAAAATCGTCAGCTAGAGTCGATTAAATCAGCTGTTACTTTTCGTTTCTATAATTATCAATTGAAAGAACAATTCAACAACTCCCCTAGCAAACATTAACACCAAAAACACACAATTCCAAAATACATTGAAACATGCAGATATTTATGAAAAAACGGCTTCACAACATAGGCTATAGATTTCCAACAATCAAAATTGGACAATAAACGTTACTTTCAAATAGTATTTTGCTTATCGGAAATGCCAGTTCAATCAGTTTGTCTAGAAAATCCTAAAATTATGTTAGAAGGTATTTTCATTTTTGTTATACTATTAAAAAAGTTATTCAAATAGATTTAATGTTTAATGTTAAAGTTAGAGTTAATCCTGTACAACATAGTTGTGTTAAGTTCTATTTTATGTTATTGTAGTTTGAATAGTTAATAAAATGTATACAAAAAGTAGTAAGCAAGTCAGTGTTTATATATTTTATAATGTGTTGCATTTTGTATAGTGTACTATTTCATTAGGCTTAAAAGTAGATCTTGTAGTCAAGACGTTAGAAATGACGATTTAGCAATTGATACTCGGAAGTATTCGATCTGGCAATTAGTAGAAGTTAGATTCAGTTAATGCACTGCTAACATAAACAGATGTAATAATTCCAAACTTGTGCAACAGCTGTTTGTTTATGCAAGAACAAAATGAAAGCAAACTATTTAAGATAAACATTTTATAACATTTTATTATTATTTTTCCAATAGTTTGCTATTATATTGTTTGCAATATGATTAAAACAATATAGGACCAAATGATTATCAATATTATAGGACCAAATGTGATTCATTTGCCACCGTACAATGAAAGCTTATTCTAAAGCTTAACTTTTGGTCCTAGTTATGAAATATACTTGTACGATGAACAGACATTTTCAATTGTTTATCTTGTAACTGCCTAACCATTATTAATTCATAATTAATTGTATCAACTACAGCATTTATTTAAAATTCACAACTAATACAATATCCAGTGTATGCTCACTCTTTTGATACTATAGAATCATAATGTCACCAATTCAATCTTTAGAAATATATAATGTTTTCCCACAATTTACATTGGATATAATGTTGTATTGATACATTACAGTTTTACTAAGTACAGGAAACACAAATAGCAATAATATAAACAAAATAATATTAAATTGTTCACCTTTATAATACATACTGCGTAGTATTTCTAATATTATGTTGATAATTTTTCCGGCAATAATACTTTAGATACACTATGCTAGGAAACATATAATTCAGGGTTAGGCAAATGCCTGTAATGAAACATTTACATTGTATTTTGGTTTCTAGATATAATTAGATAGGACAATTCATGTCGTGGTGTAGAACAACATGACTTGAGTTCCGTGAACAAAAATGTATATTAGAGTAGAGTTCCTAAATGACAAAGAATATTGTTTTGTTATAAATTAAGAATATTTGAGTAGTAACAAATTTCGGAAAATTACATTTCATGTTAAGATATGAAGTAATATAATTTGAAATACTGTACTTAAAAGTAATATAAATTCAAAAAGCATTTCAATTTAATACATTTGATTAATATTTTGAAATACATATGTGCGAATAACTATTACAATTTAAGTGTGGTAAACAAATTAGAAGAACTACAGCCGTGGCTTTATACTCGTCTAAAGATATATAAAAAAAAACTGTTTAAAACACGTGTTTGATACACTTGTAAAGTAAAAATAAAAACTGTTTAAATTGTTAAATAAAATTGCTTAAAAAACTAAGTAAACTAATCTATGTATAACAAATTAAATATAAAGTATCATAAAATTTTATGTATCTATCGATCAGATAAACTTAGTTTCTACATATCGTACTCACGATTTCGTCAATAAAATTGCTTAAAATGTTTAACAAAATTAGCCTAATTATTCGTTTAACGCTTGACGTGAATTAAAATACCCACTAAACAATATACCCAATAGCAAAAAATATTATAAATTTTTTAAATAATTTATCGCTTTGATAATTTGATGTTTATTTTTGCATTGTACTTCTTAAATGTTTGCAAGAATATAATTTTTTGCGTTGGGTTATGATTCCACTCCCTGCATTTTCTCAGAACTGTAAACATAAAGTGAGAACGTTAAGCTGCAAAATATAATAATTTCGTAAAAGGTGATTGTAACTACAGGCGTTGAAGATAAGATAAAATCCAATTATTTCAAACTTTTCTCTTGATATAAGTACGTGATGAAAAGTAATCCAACTACAGTAAGTATCGCATAAGATGAATGTGACAGTTGCAGTTGGTTTCATATACTTGACTTCTGTTTTATATCAGTCTATAAAAAAACCTAATCCGAACTAAATCATAGTTTTTGGTGTTTTAGAGAAAGGCAATCTTGTTTTCAAATGAATTATATAAGATATAGCTTTTTTGAGTAAACCAATGCTTAAAGGGATGTATTTAAATGTTTTATATTTTAAGTAGAATTTGATTAAAAAAGAATGTTGCATACATTTTTAATTTATTGCACACATTGTTCTTTTACTTTTGATGTTAATTTAGTAAAAAAATCTATCTGTAATTGTTGTGTCTCAAAAGTAATACTTCTAATTGTAGAACACGATTTACAATAATTGTATCCTATTTGAGTCACAACAAAATCTAAGTAACAGATAATCTATTTAAAATGTCATAATGAACGGTAGAAGTGTAAGAATACAATTTTTAGTTTGGCATTAATCATATCTAAATATGACGTATAAACGAACAGATAAATTTAATAATAAAAAATACAGAATATTTTTTGTTATGTAAAGTTGGTTCTTCATGGAGTTATTTTCTGTTAGTATCAAGCTCGAAAATTTCTTTTTACTTTGGAAATACAGGATATTATAACAATAATGTCTTTTTAACAATCAATATTGCTAAATAAAAAAACTGAAATAATTATATAGTCAATGGCTAGGTTAACACAAGATAAAAATCAATTATAAATAAATTAAATATTTCTTTTCAAAATTTTTCAAAGGTTATTGAAACCATACAATTGAATGCGTTAATATAGGATACAAAAATCAAAAGTAGTTTCATTTTAAACTTTGTTTTACAAAATCTATTTAAATGTTAACTTTTCAACTTACACTAAATTTAATTGAAAATGTTAAACTATACTTAAAGCATTGTAATAGTTCCAGTGAAAATAAAGACAAAATGTTAAACTGTTCTTGAAGCCAAGTAAAAGTAATAAATGTAGTATAACATTGGCACCTACTATGTTATTTGTTTCAATTTTAACATGTTTCAAGACTAATTTGGCCCGTTAAGTGACTTTTAACACATAAACTCTATTTATTTATTTTAATGTGCAATGACCTATTCGGAGTGATTAAGATTTGTAGATTTAGTTTCGGTTCCGAAACATATATCGTATTAAATGATGCGACAAGAAATCTATTGAAGGTTCTTATTAAGGTAATATATAATTCATGCCCTTATATATGACAATATACTTGCATTATAATTTCAACATAACATTATCTTATAACAATATTAAATACTACAATGTTGATAATACTGTCTTTTGCTGTTTTAACAGAAATAAATCTACTTATAAACCACTGCAGTTTCAACCGTCTGCAACCACCAGAAATTTCATTGTTTTGAGTAAAATAAGCAGGAACAAACAATAGGCAAACTATGTATTTTTTAATATGATATGTTTACACTATTAGTACTTCAATTGTACTAATGAGTAAATTTGTTTTTCAAAGGCTGAGAACTATAACAAAACCATTATACTATTAAGATTAACCTAAAATATATAAAACTGACTTATAATAATAATAAATCTTGCATGTTTTTTATTTACGTATAGTTCCAAAATCCTACTAAGAGAGTCTTTTATTATTTTAACAGATTAAGTCTGGTCCAAGAACCAGAATTAATACTTACTCTATACAACTGCAGTTACAACCATCTAAAAACACAAAAAAAAAGAACATTTCATAAAAAAAAAAAAATCAGTTGTAACAAATAATTATAGACCTATCATATTAGTTATATATATATTTTTTCTATTTTCAAGTCATTGTACTAATCCAGTAATTTTTATTTCATAAGCTAAGATAAAGAACTTATGTTCTGTTGTGGAGAGTTTATTGTTGTGACTGATCGGATTTTCTTTTAGGGTAAATTTTCTATTGATTATTGTTGGCGTGATTTACGGATTTCTGAATTTAGTTTATTAGATAAAAGATTAATTTGATAATTAAGTTTAAAACAAGGTGATTATGTTTGTTTTCTTATATCGGTAAATAAAATTACACCCACTGTTAAATAAAATATGTTTCTGAATTTGTTTAAAATTATTTTGTAGTATATTTCTATATCATTTATTTTAATGTTGAACTACTTTTAAATTGTTAAATTCTTGTTGGATAAATTTGCTAATACTAGAAATGTCAATAATATAAAAATTGCAACCACAGAAGTTATTATAATAAAATTAAAATTTTAAAATCACAATGTAGTACTTACTGTATTTGATAAATCCTTAAATATATACCTATGTCTAATATATAACTAATATATCATCTGCAACTCATACATAACATTTAAATACAAAGTTATATTAAAAGTAACAATAAATATCAGAACGTTCAAATTTGTACTAATAAATTAACAATCTGAAATAAATATACTTAATTTATTACTGCTTAATAACGCTAGTAAATCATTAGAGGTTTTTTAATTCCATCAATTAAACATTCTTAAAAGCAGACTAAACGTAAACTTCATTAACACCGACCTATTACCATTTCAAACTACATATTAACCTACTACAATGAGCAAAACACAGTTATTCGATTAATTAGTTGTTCAATGACAAATTTATCCTTTTAGGCAATTATTTCACATGTAGGAGGTGATTACACATACAGTAGAAAGCAAGTAATATCATGCTTCATAGACTGTTGAAATCTGTTTATAACTAACCAAAGGTAATCGCAATGAGACTTCAATTTAATATTTAAATATATATACCTATTCATTGTAATATATAATTTGTAAATAATTAAAAATAATCCACGTTATATTTACTTATTTGTTTACATTTTCTTCATTTTTATGTCTCCAGTTGCAATAGTTTAACAACTAAATATATTATAGATGTACTATATTTAGTTGTTACATTTTATGTTTTAACTTTTCAAATATGCAGACAGTAGTGATTTATGTACATATATTTGCATTTACATTTTAATTTTTAAAGTTTCTACATTCAAAATATGAATGTAATTTGCATAGTATAAACACACACACGTAATCTGGCTTTTGAAAAATATTTATTATATTTAAAACATATTTTAAGTACATATGAACTAATAATATTTAATAATGGCAATTCTTAACGGTTCTTCAATATCATAGGAAGAATAAGTACAAAGTAAGTGACAATTTAAAGTTTTTCCTCAACAAACACAAGTTATTTTTTGTAAAAGCAAACACTTGAAAATATCATGTATTACCACAGATTTGTCGACGATATAATTGTTTTATATCAAAGAACAGAACGACAATTTAACAAATTTGCAACATATCTGAATAGCATACATCCCTCGTTAACATTTACTATTAAAACTAAATTATGTGGATCTCAAAATAACTAAGTCTAACCACAAACACAGTTTGAAAATGTACAGAAATCCCACCCATTCAGACCATACAATCCACTCCACGTCTAACGATCCCGTGTCGCACAAAATGGCGGCTTATAACTGCTTTATTCATAGATTACGCAACCTACCAATGTCAGAAACAGATTTTTGTGAAAAGTGTAATACTATCAAATGCATAGTATAAAACGGTTACACAGCGTCAGTCATTGAAAAATTATACAACGAGCAGGAAAGGAAAGACACAATTAGAAATCTGAATAAACGAAAAGAAAAAAAGGAAAATCTTTTTGTTCAATTATTTTAAACCGTTTGAACACATATTCAGAAACTTACTCAAAAGCAAAAATTTAAATTGCCTAAAGTACAAACAATAATTGAAAGAGTCTCATAACTCCCCCCCCCCCAAAAAAAAAAACCGATATTAGACATTGATAAATTATAAGGAGCCGAAATATATGAACCATCATGCAATGAATACCTATAGAATTATATAGGACAGACAGGAATATTTTTCAAAGTAAGATTTAAAGAACATATTTCATTCTACAAACAGATTGCACTCTTAACAAGTCAGAATCTAATTTTATAGTACACCTTCTTTAGCCTGACCGTGGGTATGCTTTCATGGAAAACTCACTGCTAATATTATACCTTTGTAAAAAAGGCCGATTTACCTTGACCAATTTGAGATGTTCAAGAATCATAAAATTGACAATAACTTTATATTAAAAGAAAATCTTAACTTCAATTCTAACTCATTGTTCGACACGTTGTTGGAGATAAGCAACAAAATCCATCGATTAGCGTGACTGACCATCGTCTGCAGTACTTATTGGAATGTTGGGCCCAACCAGTAGAAGATTTTTCAATTTACTCTGTTTTCTACCTTTTAAATAATGTATCGTTCGTATTTATTACTGTCTTTGTGTTAATGTACTATAGTGAGTGTTTTTGTGTTAAGTGACAAGTATAACCGGCTAAAACTATTTGAAAATAGCTGAAACGGCCGTCGTATTACGACAGCAGATTGAATATTGTAGACAGTAAGTACAAATATATGTTTTAAAACAGTAGGAATAATAAGTCTTTGATACGAGTTGAATCAGCTTTGACAAAAACAGTTTAACAAAAGGTTAACACATGTTGGAAAAAATAAATAAAATAAAAATTCTTGCTTTCATTTTCAAACTCTCTTCAAGCTTGAACACAAATCTTAAATATAAATTATATACATTTATATGTTTGTTTTAGGTACAAATTTTGCCTGGATTCTTTATAGACCAGGCAAATTAGACCAAAAAATATGGTGATTTCTGAAAAATATGCTAAAGCTGGAAATGATTTGAATCCACTTTGGACATCCCAAATAAGAGTAATATAATTTTCCGATAGTTTCTGAGCATGGCGTAACTTTCGGAGGCGGAAAACCCCATTTCTTTTAACTTTTTTAACTTTTTTGCTTATAACTCGGACACGGATATTATTGTTATTAATTAATTAATTTATTATTATTATTAATTAATGACCTAAATATTATAATTATTAATCAATTAATTAAAGAATACAAAATTACTCGTCTAGTGAAGTCTTTAACGTTATATTAGGTTAATTAGTTTAGCGACAAACATCGGTAAATTTTATCAACTTTTAATTAGGTGCCTGAAAAGTGGGATGACTTTATGTTCAAACGAGTGTAACTCAAAACGGCTATTAAAAAAATGTATATAAATATAAAAAATGGGAAATTAAAAAAGTTTTCTGCTAATTTTAATATTCACGGGGAGCTAATCTTTCTGGTAATTAGCTCATTTCTTCGCACTTTTACAAGTAAAAAACCTTAACTATAGTCGTAGACAGAATTTCCAATAAGAACTATTTTTGAAGTTTAACGCATTTTAAACACCAAATCATCCAGATTCGTCCAATTATTCTGCATAAACGAAGATACCATGCTAATGACATTATGAAAATTAGTATGACCGGCATTAAAGACAAAAAGGAAGTTCCAGAGGAAAACCCCAATACAGCCACTTCGAGCCGTGAACTGTTCAGTCAAGATCAATGGTGAACCTAACCCTGTATGTCCTGATAAAATAAATTTGCAACATAATTTCTTTCCATATGAAGTCACCACTACAGTTTGAGTCATATTTCGCATTTGATTAGCCAAGTCAAGTGTTCTTATTTTTTATTATTTTATTTTAGGACGGTGGAATGTGAAAGTCAAGAAAATCGGCTAAGATTATAAGCCGATCAAGCTGTATATTCAAGCTATTCAATTCAGTTAATTTTGAACTTATAAAAAATACGGACTTCGTGGATTTCACCAAATTGTGTGGATTACTAATGAGAAATTTTCTCCTCTATCCTTGAAAAGTATATAAACGATGTCAAAAGTATAGGAATAATACGAAAGGTCAACAAGGGCTTCATACAGTAAATGAGGCAAAAAACGAAGTTGTTTAAGAGACAACACAGAACTTATTGTATATCTCTAACAAAGTTTACTTACATTAACAGCACTTTCGTGGATTGAGCAGGGAAGTGGGCAGCGTGAGTATGTAAACAACTCAACACTACCTATACTGCCTCTTCTCGTTGCTCTCTTTGTTGGTTGTTTTTAGAACGGAAGTCAAATGACCGTCAGCGTCTTCCCGTGCCTGACTTTATTACAAACATGTACGTCATTCTCGAATTCATGTTATCGGCATTTAATTAAACCTACTTCTTTAAAACATACAACAGTAAGTGGTCAAAGCCATATTGGCAAATATTGTTTCCTAAAAACTAACCACCTCTTACATTAAAAACAGGTTTCATATTCTGAAAAATCAAATAAATTTGGGTGACGTCATATTGGCACAATGTTTCAGCTTTATTTAAGGATTCACTAAACTAAATAATTCGTAATTCCTTATTAAATAATAACTTTCAACCTGAATAGAAATATAAAACATCTGTTGTAAAGCATTTCTTGAAAGATCTTTTAATTATACATATATTTATTACAGTAACTACATAAAAGTTTGAGAATTTGTTGTATTAAGGATTTGTTAAAGGCACACTTTAAAAACTTTCCTTTTGACTAAAAAGTAAAATAAACAGCTTCCTACGATCGGTGAACAAATTAAGTAATTCATAAATAAATACGTACATATTTACAAATTATTCTAGAAGATAGTATGTTGAAATATGCATACTCTTTACTTCGCTTCTTCTATCTATGTAAAAGATTTGTACAAATAAATTATATTACTCTAGCAATAAGTAAATTATCAAACATGTATGCACGAGTAGCTTTGATTTAATATGAAGCAACACATTCCACAAGTATACAACCACTTTATGTGTCCAGCTTTCTTTTTAGAACAATTAGTTTGAATTTAATCTTCTATCAGTCCATTCATTGCACGTCTTTGATGTCTGTGGTTGTGGTGATGCCTAACCTAATTAGGTGAACTGTGGAGCTTGTTTTCAAAGGTTTCCTAATTGTGCTTGTGAGTAACTTCCTCTTGTTATAAGGAAACAATACATTCATGAAGCCTACAAATAACTATTGAATCCTCCTTAGTTAAATACTAAATGGAATACTCAGTGTTCTCTGTTATCGCATACTCGAAAATTTTGAATGTTTTTCTGTGCTTAACCATGTAACAGGCTAATATTAGTATCAGATTATTGATACTTGAATAATGATAATAATAATAATAATAATATTGAATTGAATAATATTTTACCTTTAGTAGTTTGAATAATAATATTGTAACAAATTATGTCAAAATCTAATTATTTAAAATGTATATAACAAATATTTAAAATTGTCAGTTTGATCGTTTATAGCTATATTTACAGATATTTTCAACAGGCTTATATACTTTATTTTTAATTACCAGCACCAACATTTCTTAGTACATTTATACGTTGTTAAGACTTAAGATAAATCACAAAACGTACTCGTTAAGAAAAACACATTACAATTAACGGTAAAATATACAAATTTAAAATATATATTTTAGATTATACATTTGTACTCTTTACTGTTACTTAGTGACACATGTCATTTCAAGTATATTTTAAATATGAATTCTGGTTTTATATCCTACTTAAAAACTGCTGAGACTTTAAAAATCGATTAACTGAAATATCGAGTCGAATATACACGAATAAAGCTGGGTATATAAAGCTAATTCCTACCTTATAAGAAATATTGATTACAAATTATATCCTACAGTAATTATTTTTTTATTTTAACATCTAGAATGAATACTATTAATTCGGAATAAATATTTATTTAGTTGTATGGTTAATACAGCAGCATAAAAACTACTTATTTTAGCTTTAGTAGTTTAAGAGGGAATTTAGTATTTTTTTTTACATTTTCTTAATTATAATTATATTCTTTATGTAAATTTAAGATATTAGACATTTTTGTAAATCAAAACATATTGTATACAGTTTATATTCAATATTATTTGCAAAATACTGTTTAAAATATACGTATTTGTGGGCTGTAAATGGATGCCAAAGTACCGTTTCAATTTTATTCTATTTAAACTATTAAAGGTAAGTTAGTAGTGTACCTTTTAAGTCACAGAAGCATAATTGCCAGTAACTAGATTATTCGGTTAAAACATTGAGTTATGAATACTTCCCTATTTTATATATGTTATACTAAAAAAATATAATATTGGATTAAATAAAAGGTTAATGCTATATTTAAGTGCACAATAATTTTACTTACTAATTACTAAACAGGAACATTAAATTTTTCTTTGTTAGTTGTTTATTAGGAAGAAAATAATGCTAAAGCTATAAAATATGTTTGATTTGCTTAATGCACATTAGTGAAATGTAATAATTATTAGTTGCGTTTTTTATTATGAACATATATATATATATATGATGTTTAACTTGAGTTATGCTACAATAGTTCAAGGCATTTCCGTAAAACATTCCTCGGATGGTATTGTTGACAAACAGCACATGATAAATTGCTCAGTGTTAAAGCGTTGATTTAATAGTAATGTCAATAACACATGTCACTTTTGTGTGTGAGCCACACTCCCATAAATATGACATTTAATGGTTTTGCACATTTTGAATGTAAAAAAAGGATCGTGAAATTAACGTTTGATGATACTTAATGATATTTTAACTAATTTACATACATAAGCTTTTATATATCCGTTTTTATCTTATAAATACGAGGGCCGTCCAGAAAGTAAAGAACGTTTTAGCATGGTTAAATAAAAACAAAAGATATCAACACTAAACTTTATTTACACAGCCACAGTACCTTATTCTACTTTTCTACGACAACTTGTTGTCGAGACACTTGTTGTAACGTGGGACCAGTTTCTCTATTCCGATGTTATAATCAGCCGCGAAAGATTTGAGCCATATTATCTTCTTTAAGTTCATCGTCATTTCCAAACTGTTTTCCACCCAAAAATTGCTTCAACTTTGGAAACAGATGAAAATCACTAGGTGCTAGGTCAGGGCTGTAGGGAGGATGACTAAAGATTTCCCACTTCAGACTTTGGAGTTCTTGCCGCGTTCGTGCCGAGGCATAAGGCCGGGCATTGTCGTGAATGAAAAAAACTTTAGCCGGCAGCATTCCACGCCTCTTGTTTCGGATGGCGACAGTCGTTGAAGAGTCTCACAGTAGGATTCTGAGTTTATTGTTCCCCTAAGTGGAATGAAATCCACATGAATTAATCCCTTTTGGTCCCAAAAAACCGTTGCCATGACTTTCCGAGTCTGCAACAATGGTTTTTCCTTTTTGGGTTTTTAGGGCGAATTTTTGTGATGCCACTCCATTGACTGACGCTTACTTTCTGGAGTCTTATACAAAACCCATGTTTCATCTCCCGTAACAATACGATCAAGAAATTGGTCTCCATCTTTGTCATATTGAGTCAAAAATTCAAGGGCTGCCCACATGCGTTTCGCCTTATGATCGTCCGTCAAAATCTTAGGCACCCACCGAGCACACACTTTCTTGTAACCAAGATGATCTGTCACTATCTCATGTAGGAGTGATCGTGAAATTTGTGGAAAAGAGTCATGTAAAGTCGTCAAAGTGAAACGTCGATTTTCCTGAATTGTTTCTTTAACTTTTTTCTTCAGTTCATCCGTGACTAGTGATGGCCTCCTGCTTTGATCTTCATCATGCACGTTAGTTCTTCCTTGGTTAAACATGATATACCACTTTCTTACTGATGACTTATTCATCGCATCTTCACCATACACAGCTTTAATTTGCCTATAAATTTCAATGTGCTTAACTTTTTGAGCATTCAAAAAGCGGATTACACTCCGTACTTCACATTTGGCGGGATTTCCGATTAGCGCCGTCATTTTAAAACGCTGCGAAAACAAGTAGCGTGCCCACACAGAAACGAGAATCGCCTCCAACTGAAGAGAAAGGAAGGGGCAAGCGGCCGCGCACGTAATCGCAGTAGTGGGGGATCTGCGCCGCACGCGATGCGCATTCGTTCTTTACTTTCTGGACGGGATAAGTATTTTAGATGAACATAGAGGTAAACATGTATGCTATTTTATTGTTATTAATATTGTTTTGTATTAGTTTCAAACAAATATACTAATTGGAAAAAAAGTGTGTATACTAAAGAAGTATACTAAGTATACTGTAGACTAAACAATATATTAAGAAAGCAATTACGTAGCTGTCAGTTATTATTAGAATTTAGTTTATAAGATCTTTTATTGTTGAATTTATGTAAAATGTACAGCAGTAAATTGGTCCTGTTTGGAATTTTGGATTACAGAGTCTTTATGTAATATGAGAGTGGGTTATTCTCATGAATATAATATTATAAACTTTCTTACAGTAAGTATTATAAACTTATATTAAAGTAAATTATAAAAAGTAAAAGTATAAATGATATGGTAAATTTGTTATAATTCTAAAGAACAACGATAATGCACACGTATCCTTATAAACATTAAATTCAAAGTTATCGTTCAGATTGATATCATGAATATTTTATGGTTCTATGTACTTACAATGCAGATTTAAGTATGGAAACCAATTATACCATTTCCTAAAGTATTACCCAATATGTTTATAGTATCGATATGTTTTATGACTTTACCTAAATAATTTGTAATAGATGTATTTGATCTATTAAAATTGTTTTAACTGGTTTTACATACAATTGTAGGGCGTACAACAAGTCAGCTAAACGGTTGTAATCAAATGTATCCGTATCTAGTTTTTAACACACATACTATCAACGTTAAGTTAAAACAAAATATAATTTACTAGAAGGTTCCGCCCATTGCTCTATTCGCCTGCCAACAAACAGCGAAGCAAATGCAAATGCTCGGTGACTCGCGTCGAAGCAAATGCAAACAGGTTATTTTATAAAAATATTTCCTACTACTAAACTCTAATAAATGATTAATTTATTTTTAATTAGGATGTAACATAGTGGTTTATTACTTTATTTTTTTTAAATTGATTAAGGTTTTATTATCTAGCTTTAAGGAATCTATACCAATCAACATGTTTTACAGAGGTTGTTACTACATTTTCAAACCTTAGCATCACGCGATTAAATGGCAATATAAGATATTTTCTACGTATTTAGTAAGTAATAAAATTAGTACAAATTTTCAGCTCACTTAAGAAAGTATAGCAATTTATTTTTATTGTTTTATTGGTAGTTAAAATATTTTAACCCACTAGAAGAACGCGACAAAATGCAAACCTAGTTTACTTGTTATATGTAGGCCTATAGTATTTGTATATAAGAAATAAATGTTCAAAATTTCAGCTGCCTAGCTTTAAGACAAGTATAATAATTCATATTTATTGTTTTAGGAGTTGTTTCAAACTAATCTAATTCGACCATAAAATCAAATTTTATTCTAGCCTATGTTGCACAGGGATAGTGTAGCTATTTAGTAGTAAAACTATGTTTCAATCAGTTTATTAGTTCTTGAGATTACCCCCTTCATACAAACAAACAAACACATTTTACCTCTTTATAATATTAGTATAGATTTATCTTAATGTAATCTAAATACCCTTATTTAATACAAATTGTATTTAAACATAAATATACATATACTGTAGTTTAAATATATTTTTGAATAACTTTGATTATCTCTTTAAAAATTAGGCAATTTAAATTCTTCATCCGATTATTTTGGCGGTTACACGGTCTAATAGGGAATCAAAAGGGCTAAAAAAAAGGTGTAGAAGTTTTTTTTAAATATACAGTTTTTGAGTAATTTAGGTTTTAAATTTTCAAACAACCCTTATTTGAAAACATATGATTGAATAAAATCGTTATTTTTTTTTTGAGATATACCATTGGTAGGTTAAACTTCATGCCAAGTATGAACTCAATCGGTCAAACCGTTCTTCAGATATGCATTATTTTGTACAAAAAACAAAATGGCGGATGGCGACTAAAATAAGCCAAATTCGAAAAAGTTTTCTGAACGTTTTGTATTTATTTCAATGTGTAAAATACGATCCTGTTTCGCCCGCTACGTAGGTACACCCTGAATATTCACAAAATATAGGCCTTCAGTTATAAAGGAAAGAACGTAGTCCTACAATCGTTTGATACATGATAAATTATTAATATTATATAATTTATCTATATGTACAGCTATACATAATTATAAATGTTTAAAGTTTTTCGATCCATTTTTAAAGTTTTGCTGTAGTATGGAATATTGCAGACCTTCTCTAAAAAATAATTATTAATATAAAATATAAAACTGATATTCTCATATTATGAATTTTTAAGTTCGTCAATACATAAGTTCAAACGAAATTAACCTATGCTTGGGTAAAGTATTTTATGATTTCAATCGATATAACACTATACTAAAAAAATATACTCTCCCGTACACACAAAACAAAAAGAAGAATTTCAAAATAATGTAGTATCATGTTTTCTTAATAACAGAGAAAAGTAAACCAAGAGCAAAAGTATAAACTAAATTAAATTGTATCTTTACTTCTCATTTCTTAACTACATTTTATTTGCAATTTGAATGTATAGAAATTTTGCCGCTGTGGATAAAATAGCAAGAAACTAAATTACTTGGTGTATATAATGATTGTATATTTAAATTGCATTGCATTTCTCACAAATTTAGTATACATTTATTTTAAACACCAGGAAAGTTTAGTCCATTCAAGAGTTTCTAAACAAAAGGCAGATATATAGAAAACAAAGCGTTAAAATCTATTTTTCTATTTACTTATAAATACGAGAATTAAGTACATACCTCTATTTATAAGTTATATGTCAATTGTAAACTGAAACTGTGATCAATATTTTGTATGCTAAGTAGATAACCATATTTTATTATAATATAATTGAATCTGTAATTTCGGAAAGTGAATGTATTTATTGTATTTTACTAGTTCGGAAATGTAATTACAAGTTTAAAAATATATTAATATTAACATTCGAAATCACTATTGATAGTAACTTCTACATACATATTAAATTGCCGACAACTACAGCAGGTAAACTATTCCGACGAGTTACCAAGTATATTTAGTGCAAATCAACATACATTCGGTTCGCAGCAAAAGTTGTAATGCAAAATACATAGAAAAGCTAGTACGAAGTTATTTCCAAGTTTAAACTTGGCGAAGCAATATAAAGTATTTTTGTCATATTTAACATGTTACTGATATAGTTCTTAGCATTTTAAATTCTCACAATTCACAGTTTAGATACATAGAATAATACACATGCCAATTTATATGCGATGTTATCAGTTGTTGTTTTAGAGACTATACTATAAAATAAATATAAGGGTTAAAATTTAATGGTATTATATCAATTCCGTTAAATAAAATTTACAAAACAATAAGCAAAAAAAAATAAAAATATGCAATCACCATGTACTTATTATTACTATAACCTATTCACTTTCAGGCTGACGTCTAATACAACCGGACACAGAGTTGGTGACGTCAACGGAAACAGATTTATGTTTGTATTAAAATTTGACAAGGTGTTGATTTAACATAAATTATAAAAGTGTTTTAAAACAAATGTTTCAATTCTATCTTCTAAGTCTGTTTTGTATTTAAACACAGTGTATAAATAATTACTAAATCTAATGAAAAGTATTTATGAAAGTCTAAGCTGCTGATTGTTTTCCAAATTACTATTCTGTTAGGCGAATTTGTGTTTTATTTATTTTTGTAATAAAAATTCGTACTAATAATAAGAACATTAAAGTTTTGTTTTCATTATTGACGTTTCGGCTATAGCAAGTGCACATTGGATTTTTCTGGGATGACGGAGGAAACGATAACCCTCCAAAAAAACTTGTTAATGCCTGAGCATTCAAAACGGCCGTATTTCAAACCAAAATATTTAATTACATATTTTTTTCGTAAGGTATTTTAATGTTTGAGTATTATTTATAAACAGTTTTTTTTTTTTTTTTTTTTTAAAGTTGAATGTTTACATGTTCAGTAAATTAAAGTGCTAAGATAGCATTACTTTCAAAAATTGTATTACTAACTATTGGAAAAGAACTTAAATTGAAAATAGTCTGCAAAGATGTAGCAAATGTTTCAAAATTTTATAATTTAGTTAAAGTAATTGTTTATTCATACTGTAGAAATTATGTTGTGTTGTAAAATTGTAAAGTGAACATATCGTTTGACTGTATATGCAATAAACTGTTATTGTTGAAATAATAATAGGCTAACAGATAACAAATAAACTTGTACTTTAGTATATACCAGTACAAAAAATGTCTAAGATACTAATCTTTATAAATTTTTTAAAACCTAACTCTGCAGTATTTAAAAAAGAAGAAAGGATTTACAATTAACGTTATTTTGTTAGTTTATATATCTGGTAGGAATTAAATCCTTCATTAGGCCTATAGTTTTAAAAGCTCTTTATATTCACCTTAGTTACCAATGACCAATAATTTATCCTTTGGTTGTAGATATATTATTATGCATACAAATAATAGCTTTTTGTCAAAAAATGACACGAAGTGACTGTATATCGCATATGTATTAAAACATCTACTTAAAAAACACAAATCTTTATAACTAAATATATTTAACAATACAATTTCAAAATAACTGTTTTATTCAGGAACTATTTTCTAAAAATTACAAATTTAGGCTCTAACACTACTGACGAGTTCTTTCTTTTTTCGGTGACCTACACGTTTTAACAATTATAAAGAAAAACATTAAAATTTTTAAAGATACCGAAATATTACCTGTAAATTGTTTATGTGCAGGAAAGGTAGCTCTATAAACATTCGAAAAAATTTAGATTTTCTAAATAGTGTTGATTTGAAATCAGAATATTTCGTGGTTTAAGAAGAAGTAAACGGGCTACATTTACGTATATATGGTATTTACCTCTGAGGTAAATTTACAATTGATTACAATTATAAAAGAAAATACAAATGAGTAAGTAAAGTTTAAAGGGTTATAAGAACAAAATTTATTTTAAAAAACCCAGTAAATAATATACAAATATTAATTTGTTTATTGATTTTAGAAAATAGGATTTTGGTATAGGCCTATTTGTATTACAAACACACACAAATTTACCAAATTTCTTGAAATGGATCTTGTTTGTAGTTACAAAACCATACCGGTATTGTCACCAATAATATTACTCGCATTCGTGTTGTATTTCTATTTTTATACTACTCTATCGGTGATTGACTCAATTATAATCTTGTTACGTCACATCAAGAAAACAGTACTGCATGTTGCATAGTAGTATACTCATAAGTAGATAGTAGTTTTAAGTGCCCTTATTACGAGTGTATGTATAGTTATATTATGAGTAAGCTTTTTCTAACCGAATAAATTTGAAATTTATATCATTCAATTTAACATTATAAACGAGTAGCATATTTCTTGTTATTGTAGAATTTCGCGAAGGATTTTAATAAAGTCTTACATAGTAAGTACAGAAATCTTTTGAAGCGCACACTCTCAATACGATATATACAATTACTTAATAATGTACTGCAAATAAATATATGTTTTCCTTTTAATTCTTCAAATATCTCATGGTGTAAGAATAAACCAATGAATAAAGTTTAACAAAATTAAATGAAAGTAAATAACTGTAATGAATTATTAAATCATATTTCTAACCACAATACATTAAAAACTATGAATGATCAAAACACAAAACTTTAAAGATAACTTTATTGCCACTCTCTCACCAATAGATTTTGTGTGAATGTTTGGTAATTCATCCTCATTAATTATATAACACAGGCCAAAACAATGATACAATCACGTTGTTGAACGTGACGATATTCTCTATACGCTAACTACCCTAACCCCTCAAAAGCAGATACTGACCAAAGAATCATTATACACGTTTTGACAGTCAGACTGTTAGGTCGAACTGATCTAAAATTGTAAACAATGCTATATGTAACTTCAAACGGGCCCTATTGGAAAGATAATACAAGCTGTTATTATAGTTTATACAAAGTTTAATACGTAGTTTAATCACACGAAGCAAATTATTTTCAAATAGTTACAACTATAATAAACAAATTTGAATAAACGTTTACTACAGATATAGAACTAAACTGTAAAATGCCAAGGAATAAATTCTTTTAAAAAATTAACCAGAACTGAAGCATTATATTCAACCAGGGACAAGTTGTCTAACTGAGAATATTAAAAGGATATTGACTTAATAGACGATAAATTGTACGAATGGTCTTAATAGACGGACTGCAGTTTACGAATGGTCGGAAAATATAGATAATGGTGCAAGTAATTAAGGAAAAATCGAGCTAACTCGTATTTTGCGATTTGCGGTTAAACTATGCATCTTATATAAAAAAAAAAAAATGAAAGTGAAAGTTGTAGGTAATAAAAACATTTAAAAACCTTTTAATGGGACATTATTGACCATAACATCAAAATTATCAAGAACAATGCAAAAAACCGTTTTTATTGTTTTTAATTTATAACTATCGCCAAAATGTGTATATTTTCATAAAAAACGGGGGAAATAATGTTCTTTTTTAGTTAAAAACAAGCCCAAATTTGATCAAAGCAAAATATTTAATGGCTGATGTTTTATGAAGAAACTTTAAAAAAAGACCTAATTTTCAATCGAAAGATTTGGTTAGCAAGTTTCCGATTTTTGAACTTTACCAGAGGTCATTATTTTCGTTGAAATCTCAACTTTAATATAGAACTAAAATAGAATATTTTGTATACACAAATATTTCGTTAAAAAACAGATAACCTAAAAAAAATCGATAACCTTTTTTAAAATCGATTTTTTATCGAAAACCATGCATTTCTTTTTTTTTTGTTTTTTGTAAATAAACGTTTACATTCATAAAAAGAGGTAATTCTCATACAATACTATGTTTTACATTTACTTAACTAATCTCGGCTTTTGAAGGCCCGAAAATATTGTTTAAACTGCAATTAAATAGGTAAAAACTCAACAAAATACAAAGGCTGTGAACTGAGAATTGTTTTTTGTTATTTCTTGTGATTCGTATTTTAAATAAATCTCGTAAAATCGTTTAATTTAAGTATAAAATACAAAAAAAAAGTAAAATTATTGTATTACAATATTTTTTTCTTCAATTGCAGTAAAAATTATATATTTTTTTCTGGATTAATAAAATAAATTCATTAATATTATTTCAGAGTTTTTTGCTAAGTATAAGCAGCACAGGTGATATGATAAATTATTTACAGCACAAGCTTGCTCCATTTCCTATGTCGTTGTTTACAGAGAATGGCTTCAAAAAAAATGTTAAATCACATTTATATAGGCTACAGAATTAGCGAGCACAATTTATAATATAAATGTAAATTTATTCATTATATTATAGTATAATGCCTCCAGAACTGTGGTATAGACTATATAATGGTTTACATACCTTAATGTCCGTCTAAAGTCCTTTTTAAAAAAGGACTGTAGACGGACATTAAGGTATGTAAAACCATTATATAATAAATGTAGGTATTATATTACATTTACTTCGAGCAATATTTTATACGTTGTTGATGGCGGGTTTCTCTTACACAAAGTAATCTGGCAAAAAATCTATAGAATTATTGAAATAACAAAAATATGATTGGCCCTGGTATATTATATAATACACTAGCTGAATACCCGTGCTTCGCTACTGGGAATCGTTTTGCATCAGTATGTTCCATAAATTGTAATATTTCTCCAACATTTTCTTTCGTCTTTTATTTCACGAAAGTGAATTATTACATGTATTTGCAATTAGTTTGGTATGTTTTGTTCATTGGCTGCCCGTCAATCGTCTTCGTCAAGGTATGTTTGCTAAATAATTTAAATCAATTAAAAATACAGAATTCAGAGTGAAGAGCGTCTTCTTTTTCAAACGCTAAATCTACAGACTGGTAAATCACAGTCTTAGCTGGATGTTGCAGATCAAACAGATACGAGTTTAATATGCGCATGCATAGATCGGGATAGATTTGATCAGCTTTACACATTTAAATATTTCCTTAAAATTAATAAATTCCAAATTTCAGATCTCTAGCTATAAGGAAAAAAATACCAATTAACATTTATAGTTTGTAGGGGATATTGTTATCACATTTTCACCCCTTAGCAGCACGTAACAAAATATAAAACTGGTTTACTTTTTATGTGTTTTTCAAGAAATAAATATACAAAATTTCAGGTCTCTAGCTTTCAGGAAAGTATACAAATTAATATTAAATTATTTTAGGGGTTGTCACTACATTTCCACCCCTTAGCAAAATGTGACAAAAAGTAAAACTGGTTTACTTTTTATATGTGATTTTATGAAATAAATGTACAAAATTTCAGCTTTCTAGCTTTAAGGAAGGTAAACAAATAATATTTATAGTTTTAGAGGTTGTTTCAAACCTTTAAGGCCATATATTTTAAAATCTTTTCTTACTGCTCCTATAGTGCCTGTGAGCAATATGTGTACCAAATTTTACGTGCCTAGACGGTATTCAATTATTATATTTTATAGTTTAAACGTAGGTACAGTACTACATTTTCACCTCTTAGCAGAACATGGCAAAATGTAAAACTGGTTTATTTTTTCTATGCATCCTGTAATAAATAAATTTACAAATTATCAGATCTCTAGCTTTAAGGAGGTATAAAAATGTATATTTATTGTTTGTAGCCGTTGTTAACACATTTTCACCCCTAGCAGGACGTAACGAAATGTAAAACTGGTTTACTTTTTATATGTGTCTTGTAAGAAATAAATGCACAACATTTCAGCTTTTTGGCTTTAAGAAAAGTATAACAATTGGGATGGATTTGATCAGCTTTACGCATTTAAATATTTCCTTAAAATTAATAAATGCTTATTTCAATCTCTAGCTTTAAGGAAAGAAAAACAATTAATATTTATGGTTTTCGGGGTTGTTTGAAGCCTTAAACGCTAAATATTTAAAAATTCATTTCTTGGTGCACCTCTATGGCCTATGAGCAATATGTGTACCAAATCCCATGTTCCTAGACCATATATGGTTTTTGGTATATAAAAAATCAATATTTATGGTTTTTAGGGAATGTTTCAATCCTTAAACGCGAAATATTTCAAACTTATTTCTTTAGTTTTACTATTTGTGGTTGTACTATTTAACACAATATAAAACATATCGATAAATGTTTAAGTAAGTTATTTTAAATTTTTTTTTTATAATACTATTTTATTGCATTCATTATAAAATAGTTTATCCTTAGATAAATTCAAGTTTCTTTAAGTAATACAATTTACATATTTAAGGGTTTAGTTCTTTATCAAACAAATCTAAATCCTGAATTATACATGCCAATTAAATACTTTAAACATTTACCACTTTATATAGTCAAAGCAATTTTGAATAACAGATCCAATTTTGTATATGGTTATAAGTATTATTAAAGTAGCAATTTTCCTGCGAACGATTAAATTTAAATTTTAGTTTATAATAGATTATATATTTGTTCAGTAGCCAGATTAACAAACAACAAATTAACACATTACCCACAGTTTTTACTGAAACTTTAATTTACCTTTCTACCAAACACTCGGGTTCAATACTAAGTCAAAATATATTTAATTTAAAACTCTTCTCGCTTATGACTGTCTCCAGATTTTTGTTGTTAATTATTCAATTGGAAGTAATTTATTTTTTAAGTTTCACTAATGCAATACAATCTTAAGTATTATCTATATGAGTTGATTTAATTTAGACATTTAAAAACTAAGACTGGTTTATGAGTGTAAGTTTTAAGACTTGAATATTACACTGTCCATTCTTAATAAATACGTTTATAGCGTTTTAAACTTTATATGATTAAATATAAAAAGGCGTATTACAATAATTAGTAATATACTTGTTTAATATCTAGACTTATTTACGTATAGAGCAGTCACATTTAACAATTATACAATATAATTAAATTTTCTTTCTGTTTGTTTGAGTTATTTATATACTACACAGTTGAAAATTCTCTAAAAACTGTATTTTTTTTAACAATCGGGTATTTATAGGTGGAACTTATTGTGACAGTTTTTTAAGAACATATGACCGACAAATTAAGGAATACTTTGTAACGTGCTGCCTCTATGCCAGCCGTTTACAAACAATTTATTAATCTAAAATAAAAAAAATAAAAAATAAAAGTTAATTTTTGACAAAAATATTTCTAAGTTATTTTTAATTAAAAAAAATACCTTTACTGTGTAACAATTATTTATTATATCCTATGTTCAATCTATTTATTTTATTTATTTAATTAAATTATCACTTTATATATTATAACACCTTATTCCCTTATTCAAAATTAAAACAATGAAACATAACCCCAAAATTGAAGTTAGGTTATGTTATGATCATATCTGTGACTCAACAGTTGATCATTGAATATCTGTTACACATTAATCTATTGTATCTGTGTGTACAGTTGAGCTGCGCAGTACTGATCATCCCAGAAATACTCCATCTATGTTTTACCACAAAGTGCATACCTCCAAAACGTACTATCCACGATATCAACTGTCGCCATTTTGATTCACTTATAAAGAAAAACTGTAATTGAATTTATAATTATAACAATGTTCGTTTACCATAAAGTACTTCTGGAAAGGAGAAAACTCAAATTAAGAAATCATAGTAGCTGGCTTTAATATTTTAATTAGTCATTTTAAAGACTATACACATTAAAAAGACACATACAAAAGATATTCACACTCAATTTGGCAAGTCATTTTAGCTATCACAGTCGTACACCCAAACACTCACATTAATGATTAAACACGTTATCTTAAAACTACTATAAATTATATTAATAAAATATTCAATGCAGACTTAATGAAACTTATTTCTTGTTACTTACGTATTTCGTTTTATAGTGCACTTAAGAAAAATTTATGAATTTATAAAAGAAAAACTTACAACACAGAAAAATATGAATTTACATTAGAAAAATCCCATAATTGTTTATTCGTCGCACTCTAGCCACTTTGAATTTAGTTTATTAAACACTCACTGTTCAATTCTTTATATAGAACGTACCAAGAACGCCATGCTTTCACTCCGATTTTCTAAGTTGAATTTTCTAAAGCAAATTATGATTAAACTTCATATTTGTTTATCATTATGATAACAACCACTGTCTCTACTCTTGTTAAAACATATTTGACGGTGTTATAACTCTAACTACCGCAAAAAACACTTATTAAAATCATTTCGCCGGAGCAACTGTATACAGGTCTGGTCAGATCTAACTCCTGAATGTTTCTGAGAAAGACGCCCGTTCTTTGTTCACCTTCTTCATGGTGTGACGTCACATCGCCTGACTTTTCTTTATGATGCAACATCGCGTGATCCTAACTCCAAGGGAAGGCAAATATGTCTCATTTCTCGTAGTTACGCTAAGTACCAACATTTCAGGACAAATTTTTATCTCTGCACACAGATAAATCACACATGCTACCAACATAACATAGCAAGTTAAGTTCTTTTCAATGTCTGAGATATTCTGTAATTCATTCATCACTGGCTAGAAACTTAGTGGACCATAGCTTCAAACTCTCCAATACCGTTTAAATGTTTTTTGTAATTTGACACATCATGAAACACAATTTAATAGTTTAAACCAAACTGAATTTAAATATGAAGTTAATATTATGTAAGATTTGTTTTGAATTATTAATTAATGTCTGCATTTCCCTTTGAATTTCTATGTTTATTAATTTTCATGAAATACTTAAATCTTTTAAATTAGGCTAAATTTCCAAACTTTACCTTACGACCCCTTTTACTTTATACTCTTATTTTAATGTTTAAAAACCCTGAAACTCACATATATTACTAAGATCCCCTCTGATTATGATTCAAATTGCAAAATTTTAATCATAATCAACCAAAAAAGAAATATATGTGAGTTGAAACACCATAGAAATTCATAGTCACCTCACATAAATATCTCGTCTACAATTGAATTTACAAAAAAAAAAATTAAATTATTCATCCCAAACAACCATACATACGTAACATAACAACATTTCAAAACTACTTGCCATTACAAATTGAAATACATTATTTATAAATATATACAATACAAAAATTACAAAGTCCAAATTCACCTGAAAGAAAAAATGTATATACAATATGCAACATCTTATCAATTTACAATCATTGTAAGTAGAGACAATCCAAGTTCATAATTATATTCATCATCAGCATACATCTTTATTATTACTTTTCATCTTTGAAAAATTAAAATCAACATTTGCATTATTTTATCATTTTGCTTTACTTTCATAACTTTTTACATTCATAAGTTTTTTATGAAATACAACAATTGTATCCGCACTGAGATAACAATTAAAATCATCAAGTACATTACTTCTTCCACATTAAAAATTCAAAATTCAAATTCAAAGTGAATCAACTCATTAATTTGCTTTACATTCATAAGTTTTTTATGAAATATAACAATTGTATCCGCACTGAGATAACAATTTATATCAATTACTTTTCTCATTATGAACTCATTTACCACTTCAACTTTACTTTACATTGCATTACTTCACTTTACTTTACACAAATTTTACTTGATTTTGCAAAAATTTACTTTACTTTACATAACTTTACTTTACTACCTTCCACTCTTGATCAATTATTATACAAATTTACAACTGTATTAAAAAATCATCATTACAAATATATCTTAAATCTAATATGTCACTCATACCACTAACTCAACCATGTATGACTTGCCAACTTTTTAATGTAACCTCCTCAAAAACTCGGTTACTTAATATTTTATTAATATTAAATCATTCAAAGAAATATTAATTATAAATTTTTCTTCTCTTTCTTGAATGTATAAGATGATGGAGGATGTGAGATTGTATGTGATCGTAAGATCAGCAGTACAAGACGGATAAGAAAGACATGTGTTTAGGGATTGGACAACCCTTCTCCTGTCAATGGATCAGGAGAGGTAAAGGAAAGATAAGGAATGTGCGAACATTCTAGGATATGGATGGATTTATAGCCTTCAGGCGGAATTTGAAATCCGTGTAGATGAATTTGATGAGGAAACTCTTAAATGTTAAATGTAACATCCTGATGTCACAAACAACACGCAAAGAGACTGGAAAGACGGATATGAGGATATGGAAATTTTTTAACACTGATTGTTCAGGAGCGGAAAATGATATTGATAATCATAATGTCTACTCTATGTAGCTTACAGACGTATTACATTACAACATCGTATGACATCGTAAAAGGAGATTGGAAAGAATGGAGAAAGAGAAAACACAACGAAGACTAAACGAGATTGATCAATACCGGTAGACGTGTACAACAAAGAAGAGATACCTTGTACCTCTAAAAACACCTACACCATTGATCAACCTCTCAATAAGAAGGTTTTCACGGTTGACCCACAACCTATGAAATTTAAACAAGATTGACCAATAACAGTCGACCTGTACTATCGATCAACCTTTCAATAAGAAGGTTTTCACGGTTAACCCACAACCTATGAAATACTAACTATAAACTAAGAACAACTTTGTGTATGTACACTACTAAACCTAACAATCATGTGGATTGTGCACATGATGCGACACGTCATCTGGCCAACATCGAAATTCAGAAGGTTTTTTGAGGACCCAACAACCTAAAATCACTAGTGTACACCTTGTTAGGATGCACACCAGCTACTTGACCGTTTTTTAGGGACGTCTTACCCTTAAATCACCAGATGCGACTCAATATTGCTATCTCTAATGACCCACAACAATGACGTATTAAGCCACACCTGGCTACACCCATACTTCAGTATTCTTAACAAATCAAGTTATCATAACTATCATTTCACAATATTCATTTATATCAAAATTATATAGAGTACTTATCTAATAATGTATTAACCCACTAACATTGCCATTAATTAAAATCTAACACCTAATAATAAATTACGTCGGCGTATAGGTTTGGTTTGCAATGTAGTACTTCCGTAACTCTACCACATTATACCTTTTTTGAAACTATTTATTTATTTAGTTGAGTTTCATTCACTACTCTCCTTTAGACTACCCTTCTGGTATCTTCTATTCTGTTCTCTTCTAGTAACTGGCAGGACACTTATGCTGTTTACGGGGATGACTTGTCTTCGGAAGTGTGCCAGTTGATATCTATGCCTACTTAGTTCAACATAGACCCAACACACCCCCTCCAACTCATCAACCCCCTCAAGCATTGCCTATCATCCTTTGGTGTTTTGCCTTTTTATCGGTTAAATGAAACCCTTTCATCTCAAATTCATTATTATTATTGAATCTTTAAATGCTTACATGTATTTTTAACTTTAACTTGAAACTAACTTGCAAATTATAAAATATCAATTATGTATTATTCAAAACATTTAGTCTATATACCTGAACTAATCTTCTTTAAATTATTAAACTTGCTTCATTCCTTTTAAATTTCTTAATATCTGTATTATAAGGCAACTTTAACTTATTTAGGCCTAGCCTATACCTCAAAACTTTCATTAACTCATTCTTGAAATTAATCAACCAATAACTATTTAAATTAAAAACTTTCTTTAATCAATTTTCTTCCTTAAATAACATTTTCCTAACCTTTTATAACTGTATTTGTCTTTAAACACCAACTTTAGATAGAGCCTTTGTCGATTGTATTTGTCATCATCTTAACTAACATTTCTTCAAATATCCATTTCATTTCAGCAATATTTTGTCTAACTTTAAATTAATCCTAACTTCTCAACTAACACATGACGATTCACCTCTTAAAAACTCATAAAACATAATCATAGGAGATTTTCCTATGCGCCGACCATTCGTCAAAAAACACGTAGATAATACCTCAACTTTCTTATTTCGACGACGACGATGCACTTTGGCAGACTTAAAACCTTTAACTCCTCAAAAAACAACAATTCTTCCACTTAATAAACATAAACTTCCTCCAACTGACGAACATAATAATAACTTCATAAACATAACCTCCAATTAATCTTTCTTTAGACCTATATTGCTTCCATTTAACTTCCATCGATTACATGACGTGACATAAGACTCTTTTTCAGTTCAACTGTCTCTTAAGACTCATAATTATCCTCTTTCGGACGAAAACCTTTTATTATATTGCATAAAAATCTTAACCTTCTTTCAACTTGCTATTTAAACTTAAAAACTCATTAACCTTCCTTAAAAAATTCATATCTTTCTTTAACCAAATTTTATTAATTTAAAATTGCCTTAATTACGATTTATTATTATTCAAAAACAAATTATTTATTTAAATTCAAATTAGTACTCTATAGAATTAAACTTCCTTATTATTTCATTATTTATTACCAAAAAATCAAACAATTTATCCTTAACCACTTGTCTAAACTGTACATTAGCACCATCTCCGTGCGTAGTCTATTTATTACGCAATCTCTCTAAGTTTACCCTTCGGTATATTTACATGACACATCCTTGATTATATTCTTTCTTTCTCCTCCTACTCGGCAACTGCAATACATGTAGGGCTAACCTACGTCTACTTCCCTTAGGAACTTTTTTGTCTGCGGTTAGTTGTCTATAGCCTAACTTATACTCCCACTTTGACTTTTTCTGATCATAATTTTGTTTCATTTTTACAAAAGTTTCTACTACATAACTCTCCATAATGTCTTCACTATTGTACAAGCTAAGCAATGCTTCTAAATTTACTTTAAAATTGATTCTAGGCCTATTAATATTTTTAAACTCATTATACCTAACCTTTATATTTTCACATCCTACTTTCTCAATATTACTTCCTTCTAACATAACCTCCAATCCTTTATCATTAGATCCAACATTACCTACATCATTAGCGCAATCTGTAACACTTTGGTCACCCTCAAATTCAAAAATATTTTTAACTACCTTGTTATTATTTATTTCTTCCCTAACCTCTACTAACACATTATTATTACTAGGCCTATCATCTAATTCTATTTCCTTTGAATTATTAATATCTAAAACCTCTAATTGCTCATCAAATTTCGCTATTTCTTCCTTTATTTCCTGTCTAAATTTATTTATATTTTCTTGAACGTTTTTATCAAATTTTTCAAAATCTTGCTTTACCTCTACTCTAAAATTATCAAAGTCTTTTTTAGAACTATCAAATTTATCATTCAACTTTTCAAAATCTCCGTTAGCTTCTAATTTATATTCTTCAGATTTTTTATCTGACTCTTCAAATCTATTATTTAACTTTTCAAAATTATTGTCTGAATCTTGTTTATAATTATCAAATTTATTGTTTACCTCTAGCCTAAATTCATCAGACTTTTCATTTAACTTTTCAAATTTATTATTTAATTCATCAGATTTTTTATCTGCCTTTTGTAAATATTTTATTATTGTAGCAAAATCCATATCTGACTTTTGCCTTTGATTTTCATTGTCTACCTTTACTTTATCATCCATCTTTATATTTGTGTTTACTTCTATATTTGATTTATTTGCCTCTTCCGAGAATGTCTCATTTAATGAATGATTTAATACCGAAATACCAGAATCATTTAGTTCTGCCATCGTATATTTATTAATTTCCCTTATTTATCAATTATTAATTACCTTTGTAACTTTTTCAAACTTTTTCAAATTTTTCGAAATGTAGCCAACTACTATGATTCCATCAAAGTCCTCCTTCCCAGAGTTTTCGTTTATGGTAAAGAAGTTCGGGCGCCATTTTGTAACGTGCTGCCTCTATGCCAGCCGTTTACAAACAATTTATTAATATAAAATAAAAAAAATGAAAAATAAAAGTTATTTTTTGACAAAAATATTTCTAAGTTATTTTTAATAAAAAAAATACTTTACTGTGTAACAATTATTTATTATATCCTATCTTCAATCCATTTATTTTATTTATTTAATTAAATTATCACTTTATATATTATAACACCTTATTCCCTTATTCAAAATTAAAACAAACAAACATAACCCCAAAATTGAAACTAGGTTATGTTATGATCATATCTGTGACTCAACAGTTGATCATTGAATATCTGTTGCACATTAATCTATTGTATCTGTGCGTACAGTTGAGCTGCGCAGGACTGATCATCCCAGAAATACGCCATCTATGTTTCACCACAGAGTGCATACCTCCAAAACGTACCATCCACGATATCAACTGTCGCCATTTTGATTCACTTATAAAGAAAAACTGTAATTGAATTTATAATTATAACAAGGTTCGTTTACCATAAAGTACTTCTGGAAAGGAGAAAACTCAAATTAAGAAATCATATTAGCTTGCATTAATATTTTAATTAGTCATTTTAGTTTAAAAAGACACATACAAAAGATATTCACACTCAATTTGGCAAGTCATTTTAGCTATCACAGTCGTACACCCAAACACTCACATTAATGATTAAACACGTTATCTTAAAACTACTATAAATTATATTAATAAAATATTCAATGCAGACTTAATGAAAATTATTTCTTGTTACTTACGTATTTCGTTTTATAGTGCACTTAAGAA
>JAGFPH010000691.1:345471-372843 GCA_018207615.1 Philaenus spumarius
AAATATTTATATCAATGTCAATACATACATTATTTTTCTTGGTGATAGTTTTATTAACTTTAAATATCTAGCTACATTACTTAACTACTGAAAAACGGGTTAAAATGTAATACAATAATTTAAAATCCCGTTGTTAATTAGTCAAATACTGCTCAAACACAATGTATTAGCAAGATGTTGTGTTTTCATTTCATTTGCTAATTACATTAAGCATACGAGGTGGTGTCTCTGTGTTATCATACTGCATATACCAGAATCCATTAAAGACATTCTATTTTCGACATAAAAAAGGCAGACACTTTATATTCGTTTTACGGCCAATATTAACGGCAAAGGTAAATATGTATTCCACAGTACAATGTTTTAGCTTATATCGTTTAGCTGCATGATAATATGACAACTGTAGGTTTAAAGAGAGATACATTTAAAATAATACCCTGATTTAAATATAGATTTCACCATACTATTTATAAATACAAGAAATTATTAAATTTAACTAACTTAAAATATAATTTCGTTATAACTATAGATAAACTAATATAATTTATTTTGTTTTTTCAATATATTACTACACTTAAATAAAAGACAATATTTTTCAATTATAAATAATTACAAATGGTGTATAGGCCTACACTTACCAATTTCAATTACACAACATTTACTAGATTTATTTTGGTTTATTAATATAAAACAACTAAATTGTTATAGTCTTGAATAAAGAACACTTTTAAAAGTGGCAATCATTACATTTACCTTGGCGTAAGTCTCCATTTGAAGACGCACAAGACGCTGCCTTATAAACACGTGTTGTTGGGATCCAAAATGTGTGTGCTTGTTAATTATTAAATATAAAGGCGTCAAAATAAATTTGGACCGATCGTCCTTTGGGCTGTGTGAAGCTGGCAGCGCCAAATAAAAAAAATTAATAATAATAAATTTTGTATAATAAACACTTTCGTTTGTTTAGCTATTATCATCGTTTGTTTAGCCTTAGTTAAAGAGTTATAAAAAAGAAATAAAAAATTGAATCATGTGTTAAAAAAATCTTTCCAAAAATAAGTGGAATTGTTTGTTTACGTTTTTAAGCCATTTTCATCGTTTTTTTATTCTCATTAATCCATACATAGCCAAAAAACGTGGGAGCTTCTAGGTTCACAACATGCACCGCATTTATTGCATATTTAGCCGAAAATGAATGATATCTTTTGTTCATCATTTGTTTACGTTTTTTTAGCTATTTTAATCGTTTGTTTAGTCTTGGTTTGGCAAGAAATCGAAAAAAAAGTCTTGGGCGCTGCCAGCTCGCCCAGTATACCAACGTTTATTGGTTTTACTGATATTTAAATGTAAACTTCAACGATTCTTAAGTGCAAACTTAAAATACATTTTGAGATAAGTAATTGTTACATAAGTGTAAATACATATTCAATTTAGTATGTGTAAATACATAAACTGATTTGAAATAATATTATTTATATTTATTAATTATTTTTACCGGTTTATTTAGACAAGCTATAATAATCTTAATATTAAATTATAAGAACCGTATTTAGTATTAATTATTTTGTGGTTTTTCTCTGCAATCTATGTATTATTTGTATTGATTGCGTGCACTCATAAATTCGCTATTTATACAATCAAATTGGTTTATAATAGTTGTTCATTAAATAATTCGCAGATTGAATTGTAAGTATGGAAAATGTAAGACTGTATTGTGATTGTTAATTATCTAAGCCAAATTGATATTTATAAATTTTATAATAATTCGACACATACCTGCACCAAGTATATATTTTTTGTCTGACTTATTTAGATCAATACACAGTTTAATGATAATTAGAAGTATTTAAAGATACAGTAAGAACCAAATTATTATTAAGCTTAAATTAAGTATTATACATAAAAATCTATTGTTACTTTTTTTTATATTTGTCTATTTAATCATATCAACATTACACTTTAATTCGACGGTGTGAGGTGAAAGTCAATCTATTAGAGAGATTAATAACAGTACATAACATTATAAAAAAAATGATAACAAATTAATTTGTTGAAAGTAAAACTACAAAAGGTAGGCTACGAGATTTTCTACAGATAAAATATTCAAATAAGTAATGAAAGCAGTAATATAAACAATATCAAATTAATTTGTTTGTTAAACGTAGAAATAGAGTAAAAATTTATTTAAAATATCATTTTCCAACAAATATAACTGGAAGTGGCAGCAGTAATGGTATTAATATAAAGTAGATATATAAACCTAAGAAAATAATGTCTTATCCGTTATAAACCTATTTCAAATACTAAAAAGTATTCTTACAAGTAAATCCACTCCAAACTTTTCCACCGTTCAAATTCAAGAGCTTTACTCTCAAATAAAACTAAAACTCGAAGATAGATACAAATTCTACTGATGAAGCATACCAAGTAGCACTTTAGCAAAAGTAAATTGTGAGACGTTTAAAGTAAGCACAAAATTCCGTATTGGTTGTATATGTTTGTAAAAATAAAAGCAAGTTTTAATTGGTGAAAAGAAAACATAGCAAGAAACATTAAATGCAATAATTGTATTCAACATTTCTGGAACCATCTATGACATATGAGTACGTAATTTAATTTTCATGATTTGAAAAACTTTAGAATTAAAAGAAAGAGAATGAACATGTAAAATCTAAACTTTTTCCTTATACATCTTTCATTATAGCAGTCGATAAGATTTAAAATGATTAAAATTTATTTTTTTATAATCGTTGTACATCTGTTACAGCAGATTATGAATTTTGTTTGTTAAACCCCTGAAATATTATTACTCTAACCTGCCGCTACAATCGAAGGTTTTATTTTGCACAAAACGTCGGGAATTTAAGGAAAAGTTTTTTAAAAGTGTTTCAACTGTCATTTCAATAGTTAATTAGTGTTTCATTATTATACTACAGGCAAAATAGTTAAAGAAATTAAATGAAACAACAATTATAGACCAAGTTGTTTAATGTTTATAACGAAATTATTACCACAGCAAACACAATTTTTAAATGATTATAGTTCCATAATTGTGTTTCTTTTCGTGATTAGATTTTTGAGTAAAGCTTTTCTAATACTTATATACAGTTTTACTGTTTTTAATAGAACAAGTTTGTTAATTTTATTTATAACGAAATTATTACCACAGTAAACAACATTTTTAAACGTTGATCGATAATTGTTTTTCTTTTCGTGACCTAAATGTTTAAATAAATATATTCTATTACTTATATATACAGTTGTACTGTTTTTAATTTAAGGAGATATTTATGTTCGTGTACTCGATGCAATTTCCAGAATTATTTCTCATAAAATGTTAACTGGTAGCAAAATTGGCACCAAGTGATTAATTAATGTTTTCAAAAGCAGTATTAGAAATAATATTATTTTAAAACTAGGCATTTGTGGTTTACAGATTTAAGTTATGACCTCCAATAAACATATTCCTAATAACAATGGTTTTAGACTTCTCGTAGGTATAAAAGCGTATCGCAAAGTTACGAAGTAATTGTTTAACACAACTTTTCAAGTTCCTTCTTAACTACATTCAGTCTTTTCTCTCGTTAAGTTACTTCCCAGAACATTGCAAACGAACTCATTATAAAACTTTCTCAATTATACACTATCTATTTAATTTTCTGGGGCTGGGACGTAATATTTCTATACTATTCTTATATGTTAAATTGCATATTGGCATATTTAAATAATTTGTTGCCTTTATGCTTTGGGCATTGTTCGTGAAAATTCGAGAAAAAGTTACAATAGTAGAGATTGTTTAATTGTTATAAAACAAGCTCGTACAACAATATATGCATACAATCACACCCATTCTTCTCTCAGATTTCTGAAAAACACAAATTCCAATTTAGATGCTGTTATTTATATAGAGTTTAATCAATAAATAATTTTACTAAAGTTCAGAATCGGAAAATATTATAGGTACTTTCTGTTCCTTTTCTTAAGGTATAAAATTAAAAAGAATAAATGCAAAATAAGACAGGAAGTTTAATCTAGAAAAAAATGCACAGCAATATTTATTTGAAATGATATATATAAATTTTACCTATCTAAACATTCGCCAATCAATGAATGTACTCTAAAAGGTCTGACTTTGTTTTGTATAAATGTATTTTTAACTATTATTAGTGAAAAGAAGAAAAAACAGTTTACCCAATATTATTGACCAAAATTCACTTTTCGTCAAGACCTATGATTGTCAAATCCAAGAAGCTAGATGCACAACACATTTTTCCTGAGAGTGATCCTTAACCACCCGGCGACTGATTCATTGCAAACAACAAATATTATTTAATGCATGTAAAAACTACTAGTAGTTTCTATAAGATATTATTTTCAGCTGGTGACCACCGTTAGCTGAGTTAAAATGTATTATTACGTAACGCAGCAGTGTTAACAATATGAATGTTTTGTGCATGACAGATAAGTATGTTGTATTTTTTAGGTTTGATTTATTTTTTGTTATTATTTCCATTTGTGGTGTATTATTTGTCCATGTATAAATTACTTATTGTTTCGAACTAAACAAAAAGTAAAATAACAACAATTATTGACAGTTAAAATATTATTTGAATCATTACAGTGGAAATTGTTATTTCAGCCACTATACTGTATCAAAACACACTACTCCTATCAGCCACTATACTGCAAGCTGCTTCATAGCAGTTATGAGCCTATCATTTGGTATAGTTAAGCAGAAATATATTAATTATTTATTTCAAAAAGATATATTGTATAAATACTTGTATTTAAATGAAAGCCATATCGGTCTGATAATTTAAAGAACAGTAATTTCCCAGTTAGCGTTTAAACTTATTGGCAAATTCAAATTACTAAATTAATAGTATGCGATCCTTTACACTACTTAAATAACCTAATGACTTTCCTAACCTCGAAAAAGCGTCAAAGTTGATTTATTTATAAAATTTAAAGTTACAAATTATGTACGTTTTCAGATTCTAAAATCTGTTTAAATATTCTAACTTAATTTGTTAATATAAAACATCACTAATTAAATTACTAGAATTCTAATTAATATTAAGGAAATACAAAATGTAACTAAAACTAATATAATTGTACAGACCTGTCTTTAAAGAAAAAATGTCTTGAAGGCATGAATACATTCTAAGAAACTTTTAAAGTTAAAATTAAATAAGTTTCTCTTCATGCTTTCAGCACCTGTCACCTTAATAATATTATGTAATAATAAGACATAACATTTTTTGTTTAAACAATTATGATAATATCCTTGTTTCTTATTATTATTGAATAATACTAGACAATTCAATGTATATAATGGAATATTTAACGACACTAAAATGAATTATAACATTATAGGAATATAACATAACAACGCTCTGTATTGTCAATAAAGTCATATTTTTTTTTTATTTATTATTTTTTTTCTTTCTTCACTTTGCACTTTGTTCTTTAGCACTTTAGCTCTTTGTTCGGTATTTAGACAGTTATTAGTCAAACGCTGTATATTTTTAAAATATTTGATCTGGCAACTGTTAAGATTTAAAAAATGTTTACTTCTTTAAATTAAATAGTATTTGACCTACTAATAAACTCCCAGATGTTAGTTGTTTTATCACAAGTCAAACTAGTTGGTAATAAAAAAAAAATATATGACAATAACAAAATTAATTTTTTTTTAAATTGATTTTATCAGGACTGCCGTAAACACTTGTAATAAGTGACTATTGGTTTATTACTTATTATTCATAAAAATAATTATTGTTCATGTGTTGTTTAAATTATAAAAATTAGAACCATTCGATTACATTTTTAACATATAGAATTATTAAAAATCCAAAATGAAAATTCTTCAATATATAATTTATTTAGTAATAGAAATTTAAAGAAGTTATTTACAAATATTCACGTTTATACTATTGTATATATGTTACCTAAAAAATTACAGAATAAATACTTTAAAGTATATACAACTTCTGTAAGTTTTAACTCAAAACATTTTTGGTATTAAAATTGCAAAAAAACTATTTAATTTAATAATATTTTTACCTTATTGTTTCCGTCTTGTGACTTCGTCTGCGTTTTTTATAATGACGCGTTTCGAAACCTATGTTTCATCATCAGATTGATATTGGTTTTACAGATTGATATAGATTGATTGATATAGGTTTCGAAACGCGTCATTATAAAAAAAGCAGACGAAGTCACAAGACGGAAACAATAAGGTAAAAATATTATCATATTAGTGACTTGGATACTCATACAATGCTTTTAAAATATTTAATTTATAGTAACGATAGGCTCATTAAACTCTTTCTAAATATAATGAAAATTAATTATATTATACATTTGAATTTGAAATAGTGGTATTCTCTTCATTAAATATCTAAAGAGAAAGAACAGATTTAAAATTTTCTAGAACTTATTGTAGTCCTACTATCTGCCCCATTTATTGACGAGTAGTATATTGTATCATTACATTCATGTAAAACGTGGAACAGAGTAGATAGTGCAGGATAAAATATGAAACACTAGAGTTAGGAGCAGTTGGGGAACCAATATCATATTGTACAGTGAAAAGGAATGCATGCATAGTGGGTTAATTAACATTCTTACCAAGGAATTAGTCGTGTGGTAAGTTTATTTTTAATTCTGTTTTAGTTCAAGTGTAAAACTATAACAATATTAATAATATATTGTTTGGGTTATAAAATCAATATGTACTTACTTTAGAATTTAGAAATTATTGGAAATATGTAGTAAAAGAATTAGGAAAAGAAACAATTATTGTTGTTACACTACTATTGAATATATAGCAAATTACAGAAAATATTATTTTAAAACTTTTTGCATTCAAACTTTATTTACTGCAATATTTATTTAAAATTATATAAATGTATTATAGTAGAATAGATTTTAATGATAGTAGGTTAACTGCAGTTTAAATGCTAAGGGTAAATGCTATGGGGTAAGTGAGTGGTTTTAAAACGTGCCACTGAACAGTATGACAATACTGTTTTATCTTCAATTTCTCTATAAAGAATTGTATAATTTAAAAATATTTTAGTAACTCAGACGTATAGACTTATTTTATATAGTTTATAATCGCGTTGCATTAAATAAACATAGGATTTTTATTTCCATAAAGCGAAATCTATAATTAAGTTAATAACTCAGACATACTAGTTTATTCTATGTGCTTTGAACTGCATCATATAATTAATTATCCAAACGTGACATGGTGATTAGCATATTACAAGTTTATCCTAGATTCAATTACTCAAAGTGCATGTTCTGATTTCATATACAGGTCAATATCCTTAATGGAACATAAATGTCACTGCAAGTAGTACAGAGTAGTATGATTCAATGTGTGCGTACTACAAGCAGATGACGTCACAAAGAAAAGAAATATATGTTTTCATCAAAAATACAAATATTCTGTCACAAATCATTAATTCGTATTTTAAATTAAATAATTTGATTTTATAAAAAAATTAACTAAAACATAAATACAAATTAAAATACAGAAGTTTATGAATTCTAAGAATATTGTTGACATAAATTTATTAATAATTCAAAAATAAAAAATAAACAAAAATAGTAATTAAAAAAAAATCAGCATACAGTATTTGCCAAGTCGTATTCATTCAAATTTCGTTGGTACCTATTCGTAAATAACAGAAAAAATAGTCAAAATTACGTTCTTGTAGGCATATATAACGTAAAAATACTCGCTTTCTGAATTTCAATAAAATGTTATTCATAAGTTCTATTCTAGCAACGTTTATAAGCTCTCTTTAATCAAAGCATATAATACGAGAAACAACGTCAAAAATTCGCCAGTATAATGTTTTACAACGATAATATTATATTTAGAACATAAATACAAATACATATGTTTTTAAAAGGTATAGTGGTCGGAAGAGTTAAGTTTTCTATTTTAAGATATTTACTTAAAATTTAAATACAGATTAAAATTAAAATTTATGAAACATCATGTTTTCAAATTGGTTCTCTTAAAGATATTTATTATTATTTTAAAATATATTAAGATTTTAAAGAAAAAATACTTTAAAAAATCTGACATAATCACCTACCTAATGAAACAGATAAATTAGTTAAAATGTATTCCTGTTAACACGTTAAATAACATGTTACATATTTAACCACTATATAGACGCACTAGTTGTTTAACCACAAGCAAGTGTCTTTGAAACAGTATCATTATTATTACTTAAACAAAATATAAACATTTACATTATTGATCTTCAACCAATATAATATATAAATCTATCGTTAAAATATTACTGCATTTGTTTCCGTTTTATGTTGAGCACACACGAGATATTTTTTTTGATCTACTAGTTTTACAAGATCAGACAAGCATAGTTTTGTTTAATAAATAGACAAACAAATTTTATTAATATTCATGATCTGATTTTGGATTATTTACTTATAAGAGATATACAACTATGTCTAGTTTTTCATTGACATATCTTTACATATTATGATGTTCGTAGCCAAAAAATACTCACAAATAATTTTTAAAGTTTTAACTTTACTGATGTTACCTATGAGTTAAAAAAAAAATACAAAATGTATTTAAATTGTCACATTTACATTCCTTCCATTATTACAAATATATTATTTGTTTCTTTTGAATATTTCTGGTATGTTAAATGTATTATCAAATTTGAATCAATGAATTTCTTTTCTAATAATTATTGGACGCGATAAGTTGAGATATCTGAATATTTCATCACTTATAGTGATAATACGAAATAAATATTAACACATTAGTATGTCGAGTTTGCAGATATTTTGTGACAATGAAACTTTGGTTTACATAAAGTACTCTCCATTAAGACGTAATTTCTTTAAAAATATATATATTGTTTTAAACTTACAGAAGTACAATGGAAACAGGAATTCAAGTCAGTAACTGTGTATATTATTCCTGTTGGTAAAATGGCTTGTAGGTTTAAATAATGTAATTTTCAAATATTAAAACCTAGTTCTGAAACTATGTTACTAATATTTCGTGTACATTTAAAGAAAAGTATTTGATTTTCTTATAAAGAAAATGTAGAAAAAATGTATTATTAAAAAAATATTAAACGGTACATATTGGGATAGCTTACATATTTCACTCAAATCGGAAACACATATAGACTAATATTTAACAACTCTATTTCGTATAAGTTTGTGCTCTTAGTAAAATTATATTAATAAGATATATTATTATTTTAATACCTATTAAAAACAGGGTAAAGATAAACTGTTAGAAATTAATATTGCAAACAGAAATAAGTATTGAAAAATTTAAATAAATGTGTATTTTAATAGATTTTATGTTTAAATAAAAGGTGTCTTAAAAATCCTATGTGTAGTTCTTAGTAAATAGGCCTATATTGATTTAAAAATAAACTGTAATTTATTTACTATAAAACCCAAGTTTAATATTACGCTACAAACTATTTTTTCTAAAAGTAAATGTCATTTAATCTTGATTACTCCTGAACTTGTACACCTTTATTTTATACAAATTTAGGAAATTACCGATACTTGAAATAAAATCGCACTTGCATCAAACATGCGTTTTTTCAACTGTTTGTGAATAACTAGCTGTGAAATTATTTTTGGAAATGTATTTTTACTGTACATGTTTATTGTGAGATGAGTTCACTTTAGAATATTTAACTTTTATTTTAGAATTATTTTAATATTTTCTTTAAAAATTTGATTTTTAATACCCATATATTTGTTTTCAAAGTAATAGAATCTTATAAATATTTGTTTGAAGTAAAACTCCTGCCTCATTCGTAGTATTAATAATTTAATATAGAACAATCATACATACCTCTCTTAAATATAAATATGGCTTTCATTTAAAATAGAAATATTTCTATTATAATAACTTATATATATAAGTATAAATACTTCTGTATGTTATGTAGTATTGCATTAAATTAAAACATGTAAGCATGGGTCAGTATATTATATTGTTCAGATACATTTTAAAACATATTCATACAAAAAATAACTTAGGGAAACGCAATATAGAATAGAAATATCTTAATAGACACACCATATTCACCTATTACAATAAAAATAATAAACTATATTTTTAAATGGCATATTTTTAAAGTACCACTGTCAACTCAGATTTGTAATGTATTTGTTATTTAAAGTCTTGGTAAGTATAGTGTAACCAAGAAGTAAAATCAGTCATGAAGGCAAGTATTAAAGTAGTAAATTTTTGTTTTATAAATTAATTACACAAAATGCTGACACATTTATTTAGAAAAATTACATACTCGTATAAAATAGATCATATCTTAATTGTGTTTCAGTATCCATTATCATTTATTGTTGCTAAAACATTCCGTATCGCATTTCCTATAATGTTTTGAATTTTTTAATTTGAACTAAGGATAACATGATAAATACATGCCCAAAGAGTTTTATGTGTGTACTGATAGCCAAACAGTATGACGTTAAATAATTTTAGAACTATCTAAAGTGATAAAGTTATCTCTGTGTTGTGTATTTGAAATATATTTTAATAACAAAAATGTTATTTTTTACTATTCTGGCGAAAAAAAGTCGAAAGGGAAAACCTTTGATACGGTACATACTTAGTCAACAATAGGTTTCTACCTGGTATTCATGTATCTAACACTATATTATTTATATAGTACTATATTTTTTTTAAATTTTACAGGAAAAAAGTTTAATTTCTACTAAATATATCCCAGAAGAAATTCCATATGTCTTTTATATTTTCGTTAAGATATCGTCTAAACCAAAAAGTCATCTGAAATAAATTCCTTTAGTTTTCTAAAAAGTAAACATGTAAACATATTTCATATTTCTAATTATTTATAAATTGTACTGTTAACATTTAAGTTCATTCTTATTTGTAGTTTACCAGTCGGAAATGTATACCTTGATATGTAAATATGCCTATTCTGTCAATAATAAATTAATATCTGACTTTGAATAATATGATTCAAACCTAATGTATATGTAAGTAATTAGTTAATTTGTTATGTAAAATAAATTTATATATACAAATATCACACATTGTATTCCGTTCTATAAAAGTAAAGATAACAATGATAGATGGCTACCATAAATAATCCAACATTGTACGACCCCTCAGGGAAAGGTGAATAAAATTACCAAAACTCTTCTGAAATTTAGTTTTAATCCATATTGCATTTAAATAATTATACTAAGCTTCTTATTACATTTAAATTGCTATAATCTGATTTTATGTTATTACTGATCCTTTAAATAAGTTCAAATGCATTGTGATATCAACATACCATAATTATTGGCGTTCAATAAAATAATCTCATCTATACTCAATTATGAGACACTACTTTTGCCAGCTATGATAGATGAAGCGTATACAAATATATGATCAATGAATTAATTGTTTTTAAAGACAATGAGATAATTTAATTTGTGAAACTCATCTTGCCTAGACATGGTATTACCGGTACTTTCTAATAATAAAAAAGATCTATACATCAACGAGGAGTATCTGAAACCATTTAATTGTGTGCATCGTCGTGGAACAACAAAGGAAAATGACGAAAGTTCCACGATCATTTGAAATTTTTACGTTTTCTTTGAAACTTTTCTAATTTTTCTTTCCATAAAAACCTAAGTCGGACTATTTAAAACAAAAAAATATTCAAATTGGTCTAGCCATTCTCAAGTGATGCGCTAATCAACGATCAGATTTCATTTTTATTTTATAGATTATGAATGTATAAATGTATTATTATTTAAATTTATTAATATAAAATAATTATTAAAACCAGAACTTACATAATATATTTAATTAGCCTGTCCTCTTTAAATATATAATTAAAACCTGCATTAAAATAGTTTTTGTAATATTACTCTACTCTCTCTCCCCCGTCCCTCCCCATCTCTCTCTCTCTCTCTCTCTCCCTCTCTCTTATTCACTATGCGATTTCACTTTCTCATGTACGTCAATTTTCGTTGTTTAGAAACTTAACACCTCATCGACTCTTATAGAAGGGTAAAATATATAAGCTAGTTAAGTTAGTTAATTATTTAAAGTTTATCTTTTATAAGTTGTATTTTATCAAAGAGAATGACGACCGTGTAGTTGAAACGAGTATGGTTGCTAAATGTACGTATGTGAGAATTTGTGCTGTTGTTAATATTCTTAAACGGTTCATAATTTCCTTTACTAATATTTCATGGCAAGCATTCTTGGAAAGACTGCCAACTAAAATCCTTTTTCCAAATGTTAAATATTTGATCTATTTTGTATATATTATAAATAATTTGTATTGTCCAGCCCAAATTCGTTAGTGCTACACTTATCATCAACAATAACATAATAAAAAAATTAGTTAAATTTGAAATATAAATAAAATTTTTTTGAATTTTATATTGAAACTATAAAAAAAATCCATTTAAAACCACAACTTTCCCAATTAAGTGTACTTAAAAGTAATTACCATATTAATTGTAACTAACAATATTTACGCATAATTAAAATACCAATAAATAGTGAACATATTATATTATATATTACACATGTGTTTTTTCTCGAGTAATCTATTCTGGAATTTTATAAGTTAGTTCATGTTCACCTACGTGTCTTGAATCTAACTAGCTAAATTCTCTCGAAGGATTTTATGTAAAGTTTTTATATATGTTTGTATTTTTTTATTGAGAAGGTTTAACCAACAAATTTCTGTAACAAGGTGAATAATTCATATAATTATTATATTTACATTCGAAGGACATATATTTGTCCTTTTATTCTATACATGTACAAGTATTAACACATAATAAAGTAACTATTTTGTCCATATTCCCATAATTGCGAACTCATAATATATAAAATAACTCAAATCTTTATTAATGAAAAAATAAAAAATTTCAATAATTAAATTTAGCAAAGAATACAATTATTTATTAGAATAAATACAAACTTGAATTATTACTTTTAAATCATCATTTTTAAAGTTTACATCATTGTTTTCCTGTAATATGGAAATGTATGAAACTTTGGTTCTTAGAAGTAAAATTTAAAAATCTCTTTTTCTAAGCGTATTTTAAACGAAAAAGCGGAAAACCATTTGGGATTATTTGTTTGTTTGTACATTTGTGAAAATCTAACATACTTTTAATACAGTATTTTTAGATGTCGTTTATAATGGCATAACTTTAGGGATACAATATAATTTGATAAATTTACTATACGAATTTAAAAAAAAAATATTTTAGAAATGTTGCTTTTTACTAATTCCTCTTTAATGTTTAAATATAATGCTGCTAAAATAACTTTATATATATAAAAAACTTAATTATTAGAAATATTAAAATTTACAATAAACACTTAAGTTTTAAAACATTTTTAAGTTCATCGAAACAATTTTGCGAATTTTTACTCAAGTTAAAGGATACAACGCATCAAGTTTGTTAATAATATCTTAAATTTTCTAAATTATTGTTGGTTAACGTATATATTTATATAATCAATTAACCTATGTGTTTATATTATTGTGTATCCTTTAACAATATCATCAGTGTGAAGGAGATATAAATTGATGGATGGGGTCAATAAAATGTTGTGACGCCGTGTACCGTTAGAACGAAAAACAATATGTGAATTTATTTTTCTTTCTTTTTAATTGGAAATCTACCGCTGTATTTTTATTGTTATATTTTACACATATTATGAGTATAACACCAACCACCAATACACTAACCTAGTACAGTAGATGATTTTATTTTTAAATTTTGTTTGAAGGAAAAATAGAAGTATAGTTTTAGTTGAATAAAAAGTAATAACATTAACACTTAACTTAATGTTTAAAATAAGGTAAGAAACCCCAATAAGTTTGGTAATTATTGTAGAAAATAACATTTCATGGAAACTTACATACTTGCTCCATAGGTTAGATTAAAAAATAACATTAATATTTCAGAAATCCAGCTGTAAATGTTCTGATAAACATAGCTTTGATGGTTGTAATTTATTTATTCATATACCAACTTTAAATAATTATAGCAGCTTTACATTTCCCTTGAACGTAATCCACAGCACAGTGGAATTATACCTCAAAGACAACAAAGTTGAATTAATTAGTTAATAATAATGATACAAAAGCATAAATAACAGAACACGGTTCCACGACAAAGACATTGTATGAACTCTCTTTAATGTCGTAATTCTTCTTAGTGCACAACATCAGATTAAAGTTACTGTCAATAATAATTATATAGAAACATCTCACTTTCCAGTAACAAAATGTAATATTTTTTTTCGTTCATAAACTATCAGCAATACAATTTTAATATTTAAAAAGACTTTACGTCAATACATAAATACTTTACAAACTATATTAATTATTCTTAAGGGGATCTAAATATTCAACAATTTGGTGCACAGTAACTTTAATTGCACAATATTTCAAAGATTATGTAAAAGGAGAAGTAATCGATAGTGAATTCAGTTTAAACTGTACACATAACTTACAGCTATTTATATTGTACAAATATATAGACACAACGAAATACTACGGCACATGAGATTAGAATAATTAATTACCTAATAGTAAAAAATCTTTGTGAGGTTGGATATATCGATCATTATTAAATGTGTGTTGCAGTCTGGGGTAAACAAAATTACTGGATCCCTAAGACTGCACAAAGTCAAGCATAACCAAAACAAAATTTACAAAATGCTCTTACCTTTACGTGAAAACAGATAAGATCCTGAAACACCTTTAGTTTGCCATTTCACAAGACATATTCACTGTTTTGGTGAATTAAAAAAAAAGAGAAAAAAAACTTTGTTGTGAATAAAAATGTCTTTTATTCCTAAAAAAAGATTATATGACCTTAAACAGGAAAATCGATAAGCCCTTAATTATAAAAAAATGACAAGTCCTTATATTACAAAATGTACTTCTTAAAATTATATTAATATTAAATCTTATTATAATAATATTAATCTTGCGCATAATAAAATTTATAGTAACCTTACCAAATGGTCTGTCGGTGTATTTGCAAATTTTATATTTAATTGACAGATTCAAGATTTATTAAAGAACTACATTTTAAGTGAAACTTTATTTCTGGGAAAGTCTTTTGGTATTTTATGAAATTCAAAAATATAAAATTCTATACCTAGATTTTAATTAAAAGTTGTATAGACAAATTTGCGAATTTACCCTATAACAGTAAAGGCTTTAAACACCTAGCATATTTCCTCCAATATACCATATAAAAGAGACTTTAAAAGAGGCAGTTGTTTTTAACATTCACATTCATAGTATAAGTATAGAATATTTGATTATAAAATAAAATCAGATATTACTGTGTAAAGGAAAACTCATACACCATAGTCTTATATATCACAAAAAGTAATCGTTATTACTATTAGATAATAGCATGTAGTGACGTTTAAAAAAAGTGCTTCTTTTAGTATTAAACATTTTTGTAAGTTTAGTAACAGTTAAATTGTACGAACAAGTTAAAAGATTGTAATTTATGCTTTGAAACGAAGTCTTGAATACTAATTCAGTTAATTTTATCTAATTGGAATTAAATTTCTGTAAGCAGTCTTCGCTTTCAGAAAAAGGAATCTCTTAAAATCGAAACTCTAATTTACTACATTAATGAAAGAAGAAGTAATTGCTAATATCAAATTATAAACTACTGTGACGGTAATTTTATTATTTTAGATTTACAGTAATTCAATTATGACGGCACTTTCGATACGAAAATGATGAATTACGAGTTAATTGTTTTAAACTTACATCAAAATAACAAAGACGCTTTAAATCACTTTAATAAATTCAACGCGCCTTGCTTAAACTTTTGATATGTGTTTGAAGTTAGTAATTTAATTTATTTCTTCTAACGCTTCGTCGAAAACAAGAAGCACCTACGATTTCATTAAGCTATATTCTTGCACAAATAAAAATGCTGTTCATCACGTTGGCCACACACGAATGCATTCAATAGTAATTAAACGTAATTTTCAATGCTCTGTTTAATTTACAAATTACAAATTAATTGGTCTTTGTAAGTTTATTTGTTAGTGATTTAGATATATTTCAATTTAGTTGCTTTTCTTAAAGACAGAACTTACTCAGATATCTCATCTGTGATAACATGTAACATGTGTTTAGCAACCATTAAAATATGTATCTACACTAAAATTATTGTTTACAAAGATTTGAAATTAGTTTGTGTGAATATCGGTTTGTTTGGAACAAATTAAGGATTTCTTAAAATGTTTGAAAAATCTGTCAGTGCATCATAAAGTACATTGCATCATAAAATAATTTAGTCGGTCTTCTTTCAAAAATAAATTATAATTATATAAAGATAAAACTAAACTTCTCTCTTAGGAAGTTATTTCCAAATTAGCTAAAATATGTAATGGGACAGATATAATATTACTCAGTTGATTGATTTCATCAGTTCGAAAATACGCATCAACGTAATTAAATAATTGTAGAACACTCTAAAGTAAAATGTTGGTACTGAAGACAAACAATAATGATATAAAACGTATTGTAGTTTAGTATTATTCAATATTTTAGTTAAATTTAAATACTTAGTTTGATTGGGGAAATAACCAAATGCTGAAATTTCTAAATACAATTATAAATTGTTTAACGCAGAAACATATGTTTTACAGTTAGGCATCATCAGCATACTAATTGAAATACTGCAAGTATCTCAAAACTACAAACAAAGTTAGAAGGAATGGAAGTAACCAGGATGTTCACATGGAATGTGGTCCAGGTAAACAACGCTAGGTGTGGTTACATAATGGGTTTAAAAAAGGGGGATGAATCGAGACAAATTTGGTTATTTAAGTTGGAAGTATGATTTTTTTAAACAGATATATTTGTTTCTATACTATTTAATTTCCCATTTTCTTTACGTGTTATAGTTTTACATATAGTTTTTGATTAAATGTATACCCAGTTTCTAATAAATTATTTTCAAAATTTCAATTCGATTTTCCATCCTTCCAGCTACTAACATATTTTCCTTGATTCTGGTATTAATAGATATACCTGATTGTCCTACATAGTCACAACTATAATCTCCACATGTAATTTTGTATACTCCGCTATTGTCTAATCTTTCCCTTTTGTCTCTATTATCGACAATTAATCTCCCTACATTATTAAAACACTAAAAGGCTCGTTTATATTTTAATTATATCTATTATTACATTATTAAAAAAAAACAAAAAAAAAAAACAGAAACATAAAATTGGACATTCATTGTATACCACCAAATGTGATAGTAGTGAGAAAATTTAGTATAGTAGAATTGAATTCATCATCAATGTGATTTACAAAATCAATATGTATTCTGTTCATTTAAAATGGGCATTATTACCTATGCTAATGTTTTACGTACATCTTTATATTATTATATATTATTCAACGGATTCTGATTAAAAGCATCCTCATAAGTTCCTTACTAAACCCGGCAAAATCTTGGTATCAATAATTAAATAAATAGCTGTACAATATTTAAAATAAATATTAAGTTTTATGTTTATTAAAATGAGGCTTTCGTTTCAATTCATAGATATAATTTGTATTATAGATGTATGTGGTAAAGCAGATGTGAAACAGAAGTCACGTAATTACAACACACAACTATTACATGTCATCCATCATACTTTATACTTACTGTAATTTATTGTCATCACGTAAGAAAGAAGAAAGGTCAGAAAGAATGTATTTCAGCTTCTCTTTCAACATATGTGTGCAGTCTCCGTTTAACAAAATGTATAAGATTTAGCTTATTAATCTTCATTACGTTTTTCCTACTTGAAAAACGAAGTATGTTTTTTAAATGAAGTGGAAACAAAGTCAATTTTAAATTTACACAGATTTTACCCCGTCAAAACTAGACCTTCTGTAAAGCCAGTACTATATAAGACAAATAAGTATTATTAAATACTCAGAATGGCAGATTTATATGTAATAAAGTAATTAATGTTCCATATTTTTATTAAAAACAATATGATTAAAGACAGATCTACCTCCCATCATTCTTGCAGGCCACATAATGTTAATAATCTTGTTTCCTCCATGTATTAAATACTCAACTGAAACAGTTTAGAAATAAAAACTTAAATCATTAAAATAGGTAATATTTTAAATATTTATCATGCTTTAAATATATATTATATACAAGTATTGTATATAAATACACCTTAAAATTATGTTAAAATTAACAAAGCATAATTTATTAAATAAAATATAAATATATCTACTAAATATATGATACATTATAATGTTTCTTAAAAAGCAAATACTACAGGCAAAACAATTTATATGTTCAAAGTAACACATTTAATACTTATATAGCATTGGTGAAGAAATTTACAAGTTCAACATTGATTCAAAATGTATACTTATTTTGTGTAAATTTATGATACTAAAATAATTTTCTTTGTAAATATGCCATGTATTTTTACGCTTTACATACGCATTACCCTGGAGATATTTGCTTTAAAATGTTCTGCGTGTATTTTAAAATACGGAGGCTATATTTTTACCTAAACAAACGAGAAAAATTAAAATTCAGGAAAAGGCACATGATTTGGAGTAATTTGTTTGATAAAGTATTTCAATATTATACATATGTTGTTGTTTCTCTTCTTTAGAATTAGTTTCTGTTTGTATTTAGTTTTAATTCTCCATATTGAATCTTAATAGAAATAAAACTTGCCAATAGCCTAAAGCTTATTTTATCCTTCTCCCAAAGCCTAATGAATAAAATAAAAACAAATTAAAAGCCGAGTGTAAGGATACAAATGGATGTTTATGTTTTATTTTTCCAAACATGCGAAATTGTTTCGATTTTAAACTTAGCTTAATTAAAAACTAATTTTAGAATTTCTTGAAAATATTTAAACAATAATACATGATAATATTTTGTTAGTTGTTTCTATAGTGTATTAAAAACTTATTATAAAGCAATCATATTATATACAAAATTGTATATTTTAATAGGCGCTGTTGTTAATAATTAAATTGCGACAAAATACTTTTTATTTTGTATACTTTCAAAACTATCTCTCATAACTTGAAGCTTAGTACTGATTTACTTTTAATTTTCATTTGTTACTAGAGTGTTTCGAGAATCATGTTTTTGTTTTTACCAATATTTTATATGAAGGTAATTAAATCAATAAATTATAGTTTTAGGTAATTATTATAATAGTTAGTTTATTATAATTATCTAATAATTTATAATACATGATTTCATAAAAAAACTTTGGATTGGCTTATATATTGTTCGTAAGATTATTTTAAGAAGTTATACTTTCCTGTAATATATAAATGTGTATATATTTAATTTAGACACAATATTGGTTTGTATTGATAATTGTATAATTGTACATTACATTCTCTTGCTTTTTGTGTTAAAAAAAATATGTGTATTTTTAAAGAATTTTCTAAGATAGATGTAGACAAATACTACTCAATTTGAGCAGCCTGACTGTTGATGAGACTTTTAACAGTATTTTATAATTATCTGACCATTTTTTATCATATACAATTACAAAATAATTAATACTTTAAAAACATAATTTATTCTGACTAAATTGATAAATAAAAATACCACTTTGTGAAGTTGAAAATAAAAAAAATGAAATTATAATATGAATAAATTATTGTGGGTTGATTAACTAATAGGTGGATTTATAACAATCTGAGGCTAGTCTTTCTTTCCCCATCAATTATTCATGGTTAAAGCTTGTTATGAAGATCATAATTTAATCATTATTATGGAAAATTAAAAAGCAGCTGGTTAACGATGTACACCATTTAGTTATCTTATTGGTGTACTTTTTCACGTTTTACTTTTTGACACCACATTATCACAAAAATTGCTTTAAAAAATATGTATAACAAAATATAGTATGATAAAAGTTTTCCTATGTATTGATATAATGATTTCCAGTTCAACTTTAAGACTACAACTGTAAAACTTGTAAATCACTTGTTTAAAAATAATCAAACCAGATGTTCTTTGTGAAACACAAATAATTAATATTGTTTACATGATTCTGATAAACGAGCCACATTAAGAAGATAGAGCCTGTTAGGAAGAAGTAAAACATGTAAGAAATATACAATATTCAGTATACTCACCAGACAGTTTATTTGTATTATACTTTTACTAACTTAATATCATGTAGTATTTAAAGTGTAAACAATTCAGCTTTTTTTTATTGTTTTATAGTTTTGTACTTAATGATAACATAGTAACGTACTCGGGATTCAACTGGGACTCTATATAATCCAGTTTGCATTGTATAAAATGTTCAACAAATCAAAAGTTACAAGTGAAGTAAATGTTATATAGATTTGTTAACTTGTTATTAATGCAATGTTTCGCATTTTAGACATAAAAAACTAATTTCAGTATTCACATATTTATATTTGTGTACGGTTAACATAATTTAATTTGCTGAATTGTGCGTGTTTGAGTTCTTATATAATATATACAAATATATACAAATATACAAATTGATTTCATGATCGTCTTAAAACAGTTTCAAATAATGTTTTATAAGATGTTGTAATATTAATTCGTGACTATAAAATATACAAAATACGTTGCTATCATTTATACGTGAGATTACTCCCAAGTTGCTAAATACTGTCATTAGGGTCGTGAAAGGTAATCGCATGTATAAAACCCTTCAGTTGAACGTGACTTTATACATGCCACCCTTATCTCTCCCTTCATTACTATATAAAGACTTACTGCACTAGTGATAAATGCAAATAATTCTTTTAGTCTAAAATAATAAAAATTAAAATTATTATGTATAAATCTAGTAATGTTTCTAATATCTGTACATATTTAGCGTGTGTTTTAAGTTTTGTTTGGTTAGAAACATACATTTGTTCAGTAAATAATGTTGTTAGTAAAATAACAAGATAATATGTCATAACTAACATATGTCATTAGTTTTATAAATTTTTGTTATATAATTTAGAAATCTATATAATATTCAATGAAATATATATTCAGAATGAATATACTTTGTTACAATTAGGTAACAATATTTGCCTTTACAAAAATGTATAATGAAATAACATAAATATGATTATGATGTAATTCAATTATATAATGTTATTGTTACGAAACCTAACTATAATTTACACGTTTATAAATATTATCTAAATTTAGTAATATGGCAGGTAGAATAAACACATATATACACTTTATGAGAATGGAGATATTACATAAATCCTTAAATTTACAACTTGACATATTATAAGAACAAATAAGAACAATAAATACTCCAAAGTATTGTGTGTGATATTTTCAACAACAGTTTATAAAATATTTACAGCTGTATAAACCAGCATCAATTATTCAAATAAGTTTTACTTATTCAAAAATTTAAATTATATCAATATATGATCAAATTACCAGTTCAGAAATTTTGGTAGTATATTAAAAATGTATGCATTATACATCTACGTCTTTAAAACAAAAAGAGCCACACAATAATTACCTTGAATGTATAATAATATCATGTTAATAACATATTTTATACTTTGTAAACATGATGTACTTAAATTATCAAATTTGACCCAAATGACATTATGTAAATTTACAATGTAAAAGATCCACTTAAGTCACATCATAATATGACAATTATTATGTTCCAGTTAGTTCTTTATGAAACTTTTTTATATATATATTTTTGTAAATAAATAACATTACCCTAGTGAACAAACCACCTTTAAAATAAATGCTAATTCGTGTGGGTCAAAACCTAAATATTAAAAGAAAACGTTATAAAGTATATAAATAAAAGTACAAGTTTTGTTTTTGCTTTTAAAAAAGATAAAATGCATTATAATATTCTGATTGTAGATCTAGACGGAATTTAACGGAAGGTGCTATTTCAGGTTTTTTTTAAATTTAATTTGAAATACTAGAATATTACAATCTTAAGCTACTGCTTAATTAAGTAATACATATACAAGAAAGCGAGACACATGTATTGAAGCCTAAATCACAATCTAAGTTCTAGCTACGTAAACCTTACTATTTAAAAATTCAATAATGAGGTAGATTCTGTGGCTTCAGTCGGCAAAGTCTTCTTATACACAGTTCCGTGTCCAGTAGCTGTAAAGCTTCCACGTTAACATGATTATGGAATCTCTTCTCATGTCTATTTGCATAATCCGTTATAACGTCTTCTACTGATTTCAGATTTAAGTCCGAATGTAGGTCTTCATTACGCTAAAACCATCTTGCGTTGGTCATTGCACGAATTATGCTATTTTGACTTCTTTGTACCAACAGTCGATTAGATTTTTTTGTACATCCCCCCAGTTTTACTCCGTATGTCCAAATTGGTCTGATTATTGTTAAATAAAGTAGTCGCTTATTATAAATTTCTAATTGTGATTTCCTGCCAATTAGCCAGTACATTTGACGTATTTTAAGGCGAATCCTTTCTACTTTTTTATTCAGGTGGAGTTTCCATGTAAGGCGTTTATCAAGATGCATTCCCAAATATTTAATTGAATCATGTTGTGGTATTAGCTTGCTATTTATATAAATACATTGCCTAGTATCTACTTGTCGCAAAGCAAAAGTAAAATGTGTTGATTTTTGTTCATTGAGTTTGTGCTACCCGGTCAAGACATCGTTGAAGATGGTCAGTTGCCTGAGCTTGAGTTTCACCAGTGGTTAATATTGCTGTGTCATCCGCAAATGTGGCAACAGTAGCGTTATTGGTGGTAGGAATATCTGCTAAATGCTATTTCAGTTAATAATATAAATAGTATGCTTTTTAACATAATGTATAAACTTATATTATAAAACATCTTTATATTTTTTCTTTGTATAAACTTTACACGACTAAAACCCTTACTTTAATTTTAAAATTGTATTTCTAAGATAACATACTAACTAAAATTATATTTTCATAATTTACTAAATATAATTATAAAAATATTTGTGACAAAATAACAAATAATCATTATTTTTATTATTAGTTAAAAATTTGATATCGAAGAAGCAAACTGAGATTGACTGTATACCTTTAAAGAAATACACAATCAATTTATATTTATAGCAATATTGGCATAGATCGTTATATGAGCTTTATAATTTTTACTACTTTTAAATATAAAACACTGTAACTGGATTCATAAAACTTCTTTTTGATTAGTATAATTATTTGTTATATTTTTATTTAATTGATTGAAAATACAAAAGTCAATGTTAATTTTTTTCTCAACTTTCAAGCAATTATTAAGTACAAATAATGCAGTTAATTCATTACTTACGATAAATTATTTATTACAATTTAACAATTTATTGAAAGTAGTCGCTAAACAAATTAAAAAAGTGCACAAATATAAACACTAAAACGTATCCAAATAATGTATATCATTACTAAATAAATACATTAATAATTTGTCAGAACTGAGCTATATATTATTGTATTAGACATGTACATCAAAACGGATCGACAATTTTGTTTTTTTGTTTTTCTGTTAATATTACCAAAGCGCATTATTACGCGATATTTATAATATGAATCAGAGCGCTTTTACAAGTATTAAGTAACGTATCATCGTTGTGTAGGTCTGTTATACAATCCATGATGTAGTATAGCTTTCTTATAACCGCACATCGTTTACCATGTCGTAACTTCCTAGATAAAATTTTAATTTTATATAAAGAATATTTATTTGGTAGTAAATAAGTAAATTTTGTAATAATCAAGATTGGATGTGATACTTTCGAGGTGTCCTTAAATGTAGAGTTATTGCAACACAATGTTAATACACATTGATATGTTAAAAGTAAACAAAAATAAATATTTAGATAATCAAACAAAAACATTATTAAATATTTAAAGAGCAATTGAATGTACGAAGCTATATTTTTAAGTATTTCTGTCTTAAATTAAAGCTGGACATAAAGTTAACAGTACATATGATATCTTGTTTTCCAGCTGAACCCTAATGAACAGTCTCATTTCCTTCAAGAGGAAATTAGATCAGATGTAGCTATAAATTATATAGCGTAGTAATTATGACAAATTATAAGGGATGCTTTTAATAGTGAAAATACTAAGCACCGTAAATCATAATTCTGTTATATGTCTGTGGTTATTGGAATATTTATTATAAGTTATTAATTTAAATTATTGTGTTGTACGTTATTTATTTGCTGACAAAGGAATTAAGTAAATTTTATTTAATTGTTCAATTTTATTTGGCTATTTAAGTTAAACAACCTGAGATTTTTATTATTTTCTTATTACAAATACTGTTTATATATTAGTTATTATATTATTATACTAGTAATTTATTAACTAAATTGTTTAGAACAACTGGAAATGTGTTTTGTCAAACACACAACATTTTATCTGTTTAGTAATATGACCAGATTTGTTTCATATAATTCGCAAATGTAAACCCACAAACATGTATGTAGTACGTTAATTATAATGTTTAACATTTATTCAGGATAATGTTACGAAACAACAATCAGAATACGATAAAATAAATTTAAATTCCTACGTCAGTTGATATAATAACAACTACATGTTTAAATAAAGGCATATTAATAAATTCAAAATAAATTATCAATCGGTTCTTAACTTTACGTCCGCTACCCCCCCCCCCCACAATACTGTAAGTTGCGACTATACGAGCCAGCGGCAGTAAAGTCTCCCACAATGTCTCTCAGCTCGGAATCGAAATGGGACAACTTGGGAGCACCAGACACACTTTTGAAAGCCTCGCTTTACGCCTTTGATTCGGCGAGCGTTACGAACGACTACAAATAAGAGAGCGATGATTCAGAGTCAAGGCGGCCCAAAAGTTTAAAAATTAAAAACCAGAGATGCCCAAAGTTTTATATTATAACATTTTCGGCACGAAAATAGTTACATATGCATGTATACTTTTCTTATAAAATTAAGCATATTATCTGCACCCTTAATCTCGACAAAGATACGTAAAATAGGGTTTTTAGGAATGAAAATTTCAAAAATTTTCTGGGGGAGTATTTTCGTTAAGTTCGGCAGCGTTCCGGTACTGGAAAAATTACGAGTAAACTCTATCTCTATTGCATGCATTTCACTTTGGTATAATACTATTAAGAAATAACAAGTATTCTTACAAATCTATTTAAATGCCCCACAATCATATTTTACACTATGATCTAATCAACAACTTTATAATACATTCTTCTATGAATGATAGTATGAGCTACTTTCTTTATAAACCATAATTTTATTATTATTTAAAATGTGAAAAATGTTCTTACCTTATAGACCCAAATGACAGACAATGTATTTTCTTTACATTTTATAGAGTTAATTTAAGGCTTAACTATGTAAGTCAATAGCTATACACATATAAACATAAAATTGGACTAGATGTTTATTTGATAAATGCCAATCCAACTTTTCTAAACTGCGATTTATGTAGCTGATTACACTTAAATTGTATTAAACATATTGGATTGCCTAATAAACATATAAATTTATCTTAAACTTAGTACTATTATACAAAATTATCATTACTTTTTAAAAAAATATAACTTTATATCTCATAACAATTTGAAAATAGCAATCAACGTTTCAGATTTTTATAAAACCTAAAATTTCTGATAATACGATACATGATATATTTAAAACATTGTAAAATAAATAGCAGCTTTACAAGGTTTGTTGAATTGTGTTAGAATTCAATATAAATTCATATTAAAAGTAAATATTTAATGTTAAAAGTTTATTTTATATTTTAGTAATCCTGTTAATGTCCATTCCTTTTACATTCAAGTTTAGTCCTCAATTTAAATGTTTTTGTAATATTTATATAATTTTGACGTTAATTAAATCGGCTAGCCCAAAGGTTAATTAGAAAGTAATACACATATTTACTCATAAATCCTAATCAAGTATCTCTCTAACTTGTGACTCAAAATAAGTTAAATGTCAAAGTAATTCTACCGATCGGGAAAAAACTTCCAGGCAAAAACTTTATAACCCGATTAAACTACTCTTAGCCTCAATAAGAAGGATTTCACAAAGTTACTTTGTTCGAGATTCCGTAAAATCCAATTAATGGTATTAGACTGCATAACCAAAAGAACAGGAAAATACGTTACTGCCTACTGTATCTCAAACGATAAATTAAGTTAACTTACACCAACGAGTTTAAAAAATATTGCTGTAATTTTAATTAAATTAATCATATTAAATGCAATAACAGTTTAGCAAAAGTAACTGAAGTAATTATTATTTGCAACTTATATTTCATAAACAATACTTAATAAAGACTTTGCTGTTGCATCCAACTAAATTAATATAATTTTAATTAAATAAATCATATTAAATGCAATAACAGTTTAGCAAAAGTAACTGAAGTAATTATTATTTGCAACTTATATTTTATAAACAGTACTTTGTAACGTTCCCACCAACTAGTTACAACCTTGCTATCATTTATCCTTACCGACATTTCCCAAATAGTTATCCTTTTCTCCGCCAGACGTCGACTCTGTACGGTATTACTTCTTATCGTGCATAACTGAACAGAGGTCGTTGTAATCTGACAACCGATCAGCTGTTTCTTTATCTAGTCAGTTAAATTTTGCTTGGTCATAGGAATGTACAAAAGCGTCGGCCATAGCCTGTTACGAACAAAACCTTAAGACGCTGCAAAATCGTAGTTATGTTGTTACACTTTAAATAATTTAGTCGCGACTTAACGACGCTGTGTCGCTAAATAACATGACTTTCTTCTAAACCTTTGCTTTCCGGATACCAGTTATACTGGTTCAACTCCAGGAGATATTAAATAATACAATGGCATAACCTACACTACAGCTACGCCTTGAAAAGGCCTACTTTCCAACAGAACTTTAAAAAAATAATAAAAATATTTCTACAGTGCTTTAAGTAAAGACAGAATTTAATTTAAAATATGAACGATCTGCAGTTGTTCTTTTTCTTTTGTGTTAAATGTTAAATAGGCTGTATTTTTGAAAAGTAATTTTGTACATGTGTACTATTTAGGATATGTTAGTATTTAATAATTGGGAGGAGCAAGCTAGCACATTTCGGACCTTAGCCCTAACGGCTGCATATTAGAAATTTCACACTTTATATATATATAGAGAGACGTCTCATAATAAATTTTGTTTATTTATTCAATTATTTATAATTACCTTTTAAAGTTGGCCAACGACATATATATATTTATTCTTAAAACAAATCCATGGTATTTCATGTTAAAACCT
>JAGFPH010000691.1:397843-410597 GCA_018207615.1 Philaenus spumarius
ATAATATTAATTAAATAAATCATATTAAATGCAATAACAGTTTAGCAAAAGTAACTGAAGTAATTATTATTTGCAACTTATATTTCATAAACAATACTTAATAAAGACTTTGCTGTTGCATCCAACTAAATTAATATAATTTTAAGTAAATAAATCATATTAAATGCAATAACAGTTTAGCAAAAGTAACTGAAGTAATTATTATTTGCAACTTATATTTTATAAACAGTACTTAATAAAGACTTTGCTGGTGTATCGAACTAAATAAATATTTTATACTGATAATTTAATAATCATTTTTGTTGCCAAGTCTAAATTAATTATTGAATTAATGAATTACCTTAAAAGGTCCGTCCCTTGTCTTCAAATGAATTACTTTGTTACTGTATTACATGTTTCGAACCGTAGCTTCATCATCAGATAGTTCTTTGTTCGTTCACACTGTAGAGCTCGTCACACATATATATATTTGTTAAACACAACACTTACACTAACACAACACTTACACTAACACAGCACTTACACTAACACAACACTTACACTAAAACAACACTTACCTTAACACAAAAATTACACTAACACAACACTTACACTAACACAACACTTACACTAACACAACACTTGAACTAACACAACACTTACACTAACACAATAATTACACTAACATAACACTTACACTAACACAACACTTACACTAACACAACACTTACACTAACACAACACTTACACTAACACAACACTTACATTAACACAATCATGTTTAACAACAGTCTTCGCTCTGTCATGTCCAGCGACGTATACTGCCGCCCTCTGCGAATAGTCTTACTGTATAACCTATGTTAACTTTCGACAAAATATTGGAGGTCTGTATCATACAAACGATGCGACTGCAATAAAGTTGATCATTCAAAATCTCTTCTGTTTTATTTTTGAATGTTGCATAAATCTCGAATTCGTTCGTATCCATTATTCTGACTTAAATACAGAAATGTATGCCTCTACAATAGATTGGAAATCTCCTGGTGTATGCTTGTTTTCAGTAAGGTGACGTGCATAATTTGACTTGGCAATGTTAATTTATTACTGGGAAGATGTTCTTTATATCGATCTCTAAACGTTCTCCCTGTTTGGCCTATATAATATTTATTAAATTGTGGACAATTTATTTTGTATACACCAGACTTATTTTATATGGGGTATCGGTTCTACGTCTAAGAGAAGATGATATGCTAATGCTTGTACTTAAATAAATAGTGATATTATGTTTCTTGAAAATATTATTCAAAGCATTAAGCAAGAGGGTAACAAACAAAATAAACCAGAAGACATTTTAAATTATCAACTGTCTTTCCAGTCGCATCGTTTGTATGGTACAGTCCTCAAACGTTTGTCGAAAGTTTAACAGAGGTTATTATCAGTAAGACTATTCGCGCCAGCTGGCAGTACTTAGCTGGACATGACCCATCGGTGTTAAACTTGATTGTTTTAATGTATTTTTACATTCTCACTTTACTATAGTATAGAGAAAGTATAGTGATCGCAAAAAAATCGATGTTGAGATTTTTGTAGACATATCCGTTTTAGGACCCATTGAGTCCATAACAGTGGTTTTTACAAAATGTCTGTCTGTATGCCTGTATGTCTATATTGTATGTACAAAAATATAGAGCGAAAACTATTCGATCAATTTCAAACAAATTTGCACCAGATATGTCAAGTAGGCCTGTATAGATACAGGAAAAACGGTTTGAAATTTTTTGAAAAGCAACCCCCTTTTTGACTAAAAAAACCCATGTAAAATATGATCTAATCATTGTAGGACAACTTTCAGATGATTAAATAAACATATGAAATCATACACCTGTGTTGGAAGAGTTACAACTAGTATAGTTATTTAATTGAAAACACTGTTTGATGATAAGTAGAACATGGCTATTCATGATTTCAGTTTATAAATCTACCAAGGAAATATTTAGAGATATATGTATTTTACGTAAATATGTATTGTTTTATATATGGTATAATATATTTTACTTAATCATGTAGATTTTATAAACTATATGAACATTAACTATAGTGTATTGCATTGTAAACGTCTATCACGGGTATTTGAATTGAAAAATGTTGTATATTTTAATATAACTTCCATTGTACGTAGTTATTACTTGTATGTGGTAATTACTAATTCAGTTCAATTTGACTAACGCCCTCCAGAGAAGATCGTATCAAGTCAGCTCTAATACAAAAGATATGATTTCCATTGTACACGCTACACAAATTTGTAACATAATTTTATTTATTCTGAGATTGTAGTTTTCTCATACCCACATATTAAAATATACTTTAATTGTTTTATATATGTTTGAATTATTATCATATTCAGTTGTAGTATTTAAGAATGTAAATGTTGAATTATTTTGTTATATTATATATTTCATATTCATAATTTATAATTATTATTCTACGTTTACCCTTGATTTTTTGACCCATATTATTTTAAAAGTAAATCTAAAGAGAGCTTAGTATAAGTAAACACATTGCAGCTAGTTTTAATTGCATTTTTTTTTTTTTATATAGTTAGCGTATCGACACATTATACATGTTAAAATTGTTTAATGGTGATAGAAGCATAGCATAGAGTATTGTATTTAGGAACATAATTCATTTTATGATACGTAATGCATTGGGAAAACATCCGAAATGGGAGTAAAATCAACAACACTGTAAACAGTCACTGTTGCACTGTAAACTAGTTAAAAGTGCATTAAAATAAACACATACACAAACATTCCAATAACTGTATAAAGTACAAAAACATCAAAAAACAACACCAGTATACAAACAGAATAATCTCCTTCTAATGCTGTATAACTATGGTAAAGCTTTAAAACAGTAATTAGTGTAGAATTAAATGTTATACTTCACTTATTAAAGTGAAATATCTAAAATAATTTGTCCATCTTTCTTATTTATTTGCATTACTGTCAACATATTCCTAAATGTTTAGCTTTAGTAATTTAATTAGTTCTTCCTTGGTATTAAATTACTTTACAAAGATCTTAATCCAAAGGTAAAATCTATTTGTTTCTTGTTTTAAATGTTGCGACTTATTTAAGTAACTAAAATTTGTAATTAGTTATATGAACGTTTTAAAATCGTTGTAAGGATTACTTTTTACTAAAAAAGGATGACAAGAATATCTATTTTATTTAAAAAAATATACAGAACATGTGACAAAGAGCAAAAGTAATATTTTCAAAATGATAAAAAACTTGACCTTGATCTAAAGTAGAACATTTTTCTTATCTATTTTGGTTGTAGAAAGAAAGGTTGTATATTTTGGGAACTTTTACTGAATACCAGTTTTTTTTATCAAATAAATATAATTACAAACACCTATTTATGTTAGTTCATGTATATACATGTATATATTGACCTTACAGTTATAACATTTAATAAACTACAGAAGGAATATACAATAATTACTTTAGTATAGAACAAAGATATTAGATAAAAAAAGTTAACTAAAATATATCATTTTGTATTCAAGACTGCAAACTGCATAACGTTTAACAACAAAATATAGATTTTACTAATTAAATCAAACTAGCTGACCCGTGCGAATATTTCGCAAGTTCGGAGTAGGCCTACATTTACCTGATTTAACACGTTGATTTAATTCAGTTAAATAAGTTTATTTATTTACATTGGTTTATAAATAACAGTTTCCTTATACAATCTTACAGTGTAAACAATCTAACTAACAGCTGTCATGCTAGTTAAACAGATGGTTAGTAGATGGCGCCTTTCATTAGGAACATACAGAGTATAATATAAAAGTTTTTTAAATCAATTTTTGTTATTAAAACATGAATTTTAAGCTGTTTGTCTATTTTTCCCGAGTAGTGGTTAAGGAAAGCTTTAAAATGATGCCTCATTTATGTAATTTGATGATGTATTAAGGAAGTTATGGCGTACCGACAAAAAAATAGTCTTGAGAAATAATATATGCGATTCTCGAAATTTATTGGACTCAGCCAGTATATATAATAATGAATCAATTTAACTATCCAAATGTTAATCGTAAATTTACAAAAATGTATAATTAACTTTGACTAATCCAGCAGGTTTGTATTTTATAGAAACAAAACATCATTTTGAAACAATAATATTTTATCGCATATAAAATGCAGTAATATTTTAACTGACACAACTTGGAAATAAATCATTAAGTACATAAAACGTGTATAGAATAAAAAACCATATTATTTTATTAAGTTATTTCATTAAGCTTTACGTAATTAAGTGTACCTAAAACATTTACCTAGATTGGATCAATTGAAATCAAATTTTTTAATTTTTTTTAAGATTTTCTAATAATGTCACCTAATAAAGTTATATCAAATTTGTTTTTATTATTATTTTATTAAAATTAGGAAATTTACTTCGTAGTAAAAAATAATTATATTGAAATATTTAACAAAATATATCACTTAATTATAAATAAATAGGTTTTTAAATTTTGGAATAAGTTGAATTTGAATTGATTGAATCGTATAACAGAGCATATTAAATTATATATACTGTAGGTTCGACCAAAGTCTTAAAATATGAAAGTAGGAAGGAGAAAATATATTAATTATACTCTTAATAATTCATAGTTTGTTAGGTCAACGATACAAATACAGTTTTACATATACTCACCACATCTACTAATAATTTCATAAAACAAATTAAACTAGTTATTCATTAACGGACTGAATATTTTTTTAAGTCTTGAACGTTTTTTCTCTCTACTATAATACTCAGGATATTTTTTTGTAATATATTAATAATATCTTGTAATAATAATAAATTATTTTGTAAACTTTTAACATTGTTAAGTTATGTTTATATGACAAATGATATATTTAGTTAAATTATAATAAATTCAAGCCTTTAATTTATATTAGTCTCAAATTTAAGGAAATACTTTATTTGATCAGTATCTTATAAACTAAAATGATTAATCATAAAACATCATGACAACTGCAAGCATTTAATTTCTGAAAATACTCTTAATTTTTAAGTATAATCAATTTTAAATTTAAGTTCTGAAAATACCAATTCCTAAAAATGTTTACTATTGCTTTGCGCCTCTGTAAACGTTTCATATGTTGCTTATAAACAAACCATTCTTTCTTGGTAAATAAAAAAGATTTTAAAATAAAAGTGACAAGTTTATCAGCTATTCTATCAAAAAACAAAATTTAAGTACCTTATAGTAGGCATGTTTAATTCTTTCATCCCACAAAAATGTAAGATATAAATATTATTAGGTGACTTCTGTGTTTTCAATACTTTAAAAATATAACTTTTGTATACAAAATACTTAGAAGATAATGTGGTCAATATAAAATAGACAGTAATTATTTGTTTTCATTAATATTTTTCGATGATTAGTTTGAGTTATATTTAGTCCTAATATTTTGTACGTAGAGAAATAACATGCGGAGATTATAAATATTTTGTCATTGTAAAAACATAGTGCTACTAAACAAAAGTAAAAACATTTACAAATTTGTTCTTTAAAACTTGTTTGTTTTTAGGTTTAATATGTTTAATTCTTACTGACTTCACATTCTATTGTTATGAACTATCAAGTAAAAGCAAGGAATTTCCATTGGTTACTAAACACTTTTACAGAACTTAGAACAATGAAAAATATTTCAACATTATACTTATTTAGTAAATATAACATATTCAATCTAAAACAGTGCATTCTAACATTTAAACGGATAATCAAGTACACATTTACTTATGATTGCTAAAATAAACACAGAAATGTTACAATCAGTTAAAGCGCCATAGACAACTGTTTGCTATTGTTTTATTACAATTGACATTTATAGAAGTTAAAATACAAACTGAATATTTGTATCGATATTTGAGTAAAGGAATGCCTAGGGACAGGTAAATTTAGTCAAGTTGTTTTTATAAATAATCAATTTGGTAGTTATCTAAATTTAAATAACAAGAAAAATATTGGTTATTGTAAATAAAGATATAATCAAGATAATGATACAATATAAATAAATGTATTTAATGAATTTTATTTAAATTATTGAGGTTCGTTTTTACATTATTGTTTTTTCTTAGAGTTGTATATTTTGTATTTTATTAAAATGGTTTGAATGCTTTCTTCCTTTTGTTTTAGTTCTGTGTTCGAATGTGAATCATATGAAACATCAAGAGAGAAATCTAAGTAACTCCAAGAACAACATTTTATAAGAGACCATGTTTAAATTGTATGTATCCATTGTTTACAAAAGTTTCACTAACTAAGAGGATAATCATGATTGTTAGAAGGAAATATTGGTTGTTTATCTAAATCAAATATTCAACGAAGACAGATTTTGCTACCAATAGTTATTCGAAAGATAGAAAAAAAATACAGGAACAGTATGAGCAAGTGTGTTTAAAATTCGCTTCAAAAAGAGCCTGCTGCCGAAAACAGCTTCGCTAGTGAACCAGTTTATGGATTTGCATATCTTCTTTTTAACGTCGTAGAATGTGCCCACAAATGCAAATGTATGAATCAGTATACATTCAGATTTGTGGTTTAAAAATGTAGCCAACTTTTAATTATTATTCAAATATAAGTAAGATTCCTTAAGGTACTTGTATGTGCTAAATATTATACCTAAGTAATGTATTCTACATATTTCTTCTTTAAAATTGTGTGAAAACAATGGTTGAACAAATCATGCAGTATAGTGTGTATAATGCAGTATATTGGTTAAGCAAAAATACACTTACTATGTTATTCTGTTTTGTCAACAACAATAAGTAATGCATACATAAATATAATTAATATTAGGTTAGATTCTGATTAAAATATTTTGAAATAATATTTACATGTACACACAATCGAATTCGGAAGCCATGCAATATAAGACTAACATATTGACACGTATTCACTGTAAGCTTAAGTTGTACATCATTTCATAGCTAGCAAGTAATTGCCATTGAATAACACCTACACGTGTTAAGCAATATTGCATAACTGAAATTATTATTTATAATGAAAATGCATTATTAAACTTTAGTCTACAAACGAGTACGCGTTCACGTTTAAAATATAGATTCGAAGATACGTATCTCAGAACTTTCACAATTTAGAGTCTCCTTATCTTGACTGTTTCTACTTCGCACCACTCTCAGATCAAGTGATTTACTGCGAAAGTTCGTTTAATTTCCACCTCAAGTGTGCAGATAATACGATACAACGTCAGAGGTGTATAATTGTTTAGCTTTTGGTGTTAATTGGAATCGTCATTAACTGGTCAACATATCTAATGTACAATCAGCATATATTTATTTTATGTTTATTTATCTTACAATTAACTACAATAATTAGGATATATGAAATTAGTTATATAGTTATATTATTTATTAAGAATGGGTTGAAGTTTTTACAGAGGTACCGAATAATTATTGTATATTTTTGTGTGTATATAGGTTTATATTTTAAAAGTCTAAGTAGCTTTTAAAGTTTTTAATTAACATTCCGTTTTTATTTAGAATTATTGAAAATGTATTAGCAATATTTATTTTTGCAATATACATTTAAACAAAATTGTACAATGTTTAAGGAAGTAGATAATTTACGGGTACAGGATTCTAAATGAAGTATAGAATTTTTATTGTATCTTTTTCTGAATTGTGTCCTTCACCTGGAAGAAATCCCAACTCTCCGGAAACAAATGAAATTTTATTTTATTACTTAAAATATTATTTCTAGTTTCGATTCGGTAGAAATTTGCAACTAAATTGTATACTATATTGAGTAACTTTATGGGGTAATATTGTTACAATTTTGTTCGTTTTCTTGCTTTTGACTTTTTTGTATAACTATATTACACATGTGGCAGTCTGTGACAAAATTAGGAAAGCGTACGGGGTAACCAAAAGACGGCACATGTCAACCTACTATCAAAAGTTACTTTAAAAAGAGATACACAAAATATTTAAATAATTATGTTATTTGCTCACCTTATTGACGAACCTGAAACCCTGAATCACCCATTCACAATGGTATAACAAAGAAAACTCCTTAGAAGGTTTAATAAACAATTTTGTTTATTGTAAAAAAAATAGTAATATGCCCTTAAGAAAAATTACAAAAGATTTATGCGCCCTTAATGAAAGTTTACAATTTAATTATACATATTTATTAAAACAAAATAAACAAACCCTTCCCTTAAATTTAATTATTAACAATCCCACCCAATTATTTAAAAAAAGTTTGTTATACAGAAAAATATATCAATACATAGTTGCACAAAGTTAGGTGTTGTGTAACATAACAACAGAATAAATTGTTTAACAAGAATGGTAGAGTTTACCTATGTAAATGCACTTAACCTAACATTTGTATGTATATGAAACTAAATCTATCTATTATATTATATTTTATAGTTGGCCAACTTAACTTAAGGTTTTAGAAAAATATTAAAGTAAAAGGTGAAAGAATATATATATATATATATATATATATATATATGTGTGACGTCACTAAAGGAATTTGGATGAAACCCTGGGGGTTTGGATTAATCTAAATTTTGCTAGCATCGCCTCCCAATTTTTTGTTAAAAGAAAAATTTCAAAAAAGGTTTTTTATATATCTATACATATAGCCTTAAAAAAAGATCAACTCAACCTCATAAAAAATCACATAAAACAAATCACTTTTGATGAAACAGAATTACTTTGTAGACTTATAAGGTTATTTAAAGTTGGCGGTGATACATAAATATATATTATAACTGTAGAGTACTTAAAGAAATACAGAGTTTAAAGTTGAAAAGACCATGAAGCAGAATTAAATGTAGATTTGAGTCATGCACAAAGTTGGATTAGGCCTGGAGTTGAAATAGTCCTAGTTGTAATAATCCTCTACTTGAAATAGGCCATTAGTTGAAATAGGCCATTAGTTGAAATAGTCCTTTAATTGAAATAGGCAATTAGTTGAAATAGGCCATTAGTTGAAATAATCCTTTACTTGAAATAGGCCATTAGTTGAAATAGGCCATTAGTTGAAACTAGTGGCTTGTAGGGGCTAAAGCCCCTAATTTATGTTCAGTTACTGATACATAACGTGAAATAAACTATGTAGTCATTTTGAAAACTTTATTTATTAGAACAAAGTATTATAGCAAAACATCTTTGAAAACAATATTTTTTGTGTAATATCCACAGTTGTCCTTTCCCTATTCACTGGTCTTTTTGATGACTACTTTTACATCTTGAGGTATTTTTACTCGGCTAAAGGCCACATATAGCTGGCCGTGTGTGAAAACTGGTGACAATAAGTAAATGCCGATTTTGTCAAAGGTTTGACCCTGAGCTTCATTAAGTGTTACAGCAAATGATATCCGTATTGGAAATTGTACTCTTGTCATATGGGAAGGCGTGGTTGGGTCTGTTGGAATGATTTTTATCCTTGGTAGGAAAATTACAGTACCTTTTCAAAACCCTGTTATTACTTATTCATTATTCATACATTTCCAACACCAACATTCGCACTCCATTTACTAAACTGGAACCCATATTCATGTTTCTTATAAGCATAACAAATTGTACCACATTTTAACTTAAGTCTATGAGGGGGCATTCCTGAAGGAGTTATAGAATTTATATACTCAAATGGGATGTTTAATTCCTCGCTTGGATCGTCTGATATCACTTCATCCACCCTGCAATACTCTTTGAAATCACCTTCAATTAAATTTAAAACATCTTCGTTAATTCTATGGCAGTTTTCATTCAAAGGACAGTCTATTACATGATTGCAATATTGTCTAGCAATATCCTCATTTATTGAGTTGCCAAAGACATGCTTGATCAGTAAATCCTCTGAAATTATATAATTTCAGGAATGTTAATAGAATCTGATCCTCTGTCACTTATTAATGTTCCATTGCCTATTTGAAGAAGCCAATTAAAAAATAATTTTTCGCCATCATTTGCGCGAATATTTTTTTCAAATGGATGAGTGTAATGTATTTCCAAACTCTGCTTCTTTGAATGCAAGATTCAATTATTTGTATTCTACCAGACAACGGTACCAATGGCAAAATCCGCCTAAAATCACCACAAAAAAGGACTACTTTACCACCCATGTGCATTTGTCCATATACTGGGTCCAAACAATTAATTAAATCTTTTAGGAGATGGTTTATACAATCAAAAGCTGCAGCAGGCAGCATCGACGACTCGTCTATTTGAATAATTATAGAAGCTTCTCTGAGAATAGTAGCTTTGTTAAAATTAGCCTTGATTGATGAGACCGATGAGGGTAGTATGGGTACAGGAAGGCCAAGTAAACGGTGTAGTGTAGTGCCACCGTCTAAAAGCAATGCTGCTATCCCAGTCGAAGCACCTGCTAAGGCAATTTGGCCTCGACCTCGGATTATTTTCAAAATACATGAGCATATCCCCAAATCCCCCGGCAGATTCTAAAAAGAATAGTTTCTCTTCCGTATTCTCAGATATTGCATTTAAGATTCGATCCACGGCCATCTTTTGTTCAAAATTAAGCTTATGATACATCTCTATGCAAAAAGTAGCTCGTTCCTGTAGATTTTATGTGGGGTTTTCAATCGCGACTTCAGATGGAACTGGTAGGCCGAGAGTGCACAGTTGAATTCGTTTTCTCTCAGAATATTCTGGATTTGTTGTAATGATGCCATTTCTGCTTCATGAGGATCAATGTCATTCATATCTTCGGTTAGTTTCTCTTTGAAGGTATTCCGTAATGTTGGTTCACAGAAACAGCAAATGAATGCAAATAATTGCCTGAGCTGATGTGGCATTTGTATATTCTTTAATTTCTCCAAGCAACGGTGCCATTCTTGATCGTTTTGAAGGAGTCCACATGATAAAACTGCCTCTTTAAAAGTATCATATGTTGTACCTTTTTAGTGCCGTAAATCCTGAAACGATGTAGCACCCTTAACATGAAGTAAAAATATGCGTAAATAAAACCTATTTGATTCATTAGGTGCCACATTATACATCCTTCCTATAACTTTACCACCCTCTTTCTGTCGAGGTATTCACTCATTACCCGCAAACCGATAATGTTGCGAAATTTCATTGTATAAAAGTTATACAATACTGGCGGCAGGCCCGTTTTACACCCTGCCAGCGCCCTAGGCGCAACGAAGAGTAGCGCCCCTTTTCATACCCCTGCCAGCTGATTACGCCCCCCCACCAGCCCTACCAAAACGCCTATACCCCGTAAATTTAGATTTAGTCTGAAATGCCAGTTTTGGTTCGGGAGGGACTTTAGACTTAATGTCCCTTAACTCTCTTTTACAAATTATCCTGATTTTTTTCGAGAGCGTTCCCATTATCCACCACCTATGGACCCGCCGTGTCCCGGACTGGCAACCGGTAGCCGTGAGGTATCTACTGGCCTCCGGTGGGAATGCGTGTAACATACCTCACGGCATCATGGACTACCCACCCTCCCTTCTTTACATTTGAGTATTTACATGCAGACACAACCACGGCAATTTTTTTTGTTTTTCCATCTTTGCGCCCCTCCAAAAATGCCAATTGCCTAGCGCCCTAGGCACGTGCCTACCGTGCCTATTCGGTAAAGCGGGCCTGACTGGCGGGCAGTTGGTTCGCAGTTGTTTAAATCAAACCATGCTGTGAGAGTTGTATGCTTTTCTTCAGATAAATTAAGTGCAGCCTGTTCATTTCCTTGTTGGAAATGGAGGCGCCAAATGCTCTCATGAGAACTTACATATCGCGTATTTGAAACACTTTTAGTTCTATCGTAGACTATTGCTTTGTTAGGTTGATTAACATTACTTACAAATTCTATGCATGCAGAATCATAACCTTTATACTCATGGCACTTAAATAAATACTTTACAGAACGAACTGTGGAACAAATTTCTACATTAATGTGCGTATTGTACTTAAGTTAACATATAATTGTTATAAGGGACAACATCTCTATTATCAACTTGGTGGATACCTTTTCTTGCAACTATTCCATTATTTTTTCGGCGGTAGTTGGGGTATCCATTGTTATTTTCTATAGTTTCCTCTAGAAACTCTTTTGGGTATTTCTTAGTGCGACAATTTTTTTTTAATGCAAGGAGATTTATTATTGCGTTGACCACATTTTATGGTCCGTGTATCATCCTATTCCTTACGACAATATTATGAAGTGTAGGAAATTCTTGTGGATTTGGTAGTTCGGCACAGACGCATTGGCCAATTTGAGCTGGTTTTCGGAACTTTGATCCTTCATCAAGAATTAATAGCATAATATGGCAATGTGGTAGGATTGTTTGTTTTGTTTCGTCAGTGTTTAATTCAGGGTTGATTTGTGTTCCACAGGTTCTAAATTGAATAACTTTAGAAATATTTAATTGAGTTCAATAAACTTTGAACCACATATAGAAAACATACCTATAATAATAGTATTAAAAAATCAGATTTTTACAACAAATTTTAATACCTTTAATGATTAGGCCTATAAAAATTACTTTCCGATATCTTTATTTGGTGAAAAATTGTAATTTAATAATATTTAACAGATTTTAATCAAATTTGAACCACATATAGAAAACATATCTATAATAATAATATACAAAATCAGATTGTTACAACAAATTTTAATACTTTTATTAATTAGGCCTATCAAAAATAACTTTCCGATATCTTTATTCGGTGAAAAATTGTTTGTTCA
>JAGFPH010000691.1:420128-440111 GCA_018207615.1 Philaenus spumarius
TACGCATTTGTCAGTCGGTTTTGTATCGCGCATGTAATAACGGCACACACATTACATTTGAATGAATACATCTTTATTTATAAAGTTTAAAACTTTTTTAATTATTATAAAACAACTTTTATCAAGGTATACAACAGTAGTTCAATGACCTAAAACAGCTATAGTAGTGTTATAATCCCTGCATTAATACATTATATCTCTGTGTTTAATGCACTGATTTCATGTCAAGGCATTCATAATGATGTAATTAAACTTTTCTTTAAAGCCACAACACTTTGTTTATGACATATATAGCACGTGCAATTTAACAACTGTGCCTTGAGAGAATATATCACGCTTCACATATGAATGTTCCTTTATGGGTGATCATTTATATTGTTTGTATCACTGGTGCAATGAATGGATTGTTTTATTTATTGGTATTGTATTTTTGCAAAATCAAAAACATAATGTTTTTATAGTTACATCTGTATACTTCTTTCTTACTCGTATTAGCAATACGTTTGGCTAGTTCTGAAAAGAAAATTTAATAATAATTCTAATTAATAAATATATTTTAAAATATGAACTCAATTTAAAAATGTTTTAAAAAGCTTGTTCGATTCCTACATACATTATACAGTTTGTATTAAAAATAATTACTATTTATACTGTAGGGATAATAATTTTTACTGATTTTCTTCGAGCTACAAAAAAATAACACACACTGTATGTACAAATCCATTCAAATGTTTAACAGCTTGTAACTGAATGCACATTGTAATTATAGAATGTTTATTCTAAATATTGTATAAATATTAACTTTTTTATATTTGTTTATAAAGTTTGTAGTTGCCCATATCAACAATTAAGACAACAATTAATTAATTTTTATATTCAAAACAAACATGTTAGTATTTCTTTGTATGCAATTTATATAGTTAAATTGGACATAAATCTAAAATAACTTATAATGATTTGCATGTAATTTTGATTTTCAGTTACTAACAATAAAGTGTTCATTTAGCATATACAGATAATAACGGGTGTTACTACTTTTTATACAATTTTCAGCTTAATACATTACAATTACATGTTTTGCCTTATTAATACATATTATTAACTGTTTAAAAATTGAAGTATAACTATTTTGAACTATATAATATATGGCAAAGTTACTAATCTGATACAAATAAATTAAGTTTTACTAAGTAAGCTATGTCATAATAAATTTTTGGTTTAAAACAATTTATTTACTAATGTTTGTACGAAATTTTGTAATTAATTCTTTTGCTAAATATTATTATTTTTAGATTTTTGGTTTATGTGCATGTTATGTATTACTTCTTATAAAATAATTATAAGTAATAACATACCAATTACTGAATACATAACAGACCTATTTCGAATTTTTCATTGTTGTAACTGTAAATGGAACCGTAAATCACAATTTTACATCCATAATACTTAATTTCTCTTGTATTATAAGTTAGTTATTTCTATTATAATAAAAATCTGTACATTTTAAATACAATGGCTCACATTTTTGTCTTTGTTTTATTACGGAGAATAATATATTTATTAACTTTTTTATATATTGAAACTCTCATATTAAAACTAAAGTAACAAAATATACATTTATCAAAATACAACAATTAAACATGTTTTAAATAATGATATATTTTGACGGAACAGTTTGACATACAAATAATGATGTAATGATCAATCTATGTTGAACTTTAACAAAGTAACACAAGGTTTTAGCAATGATTACCAAATAAGCTATTTTAATGCCATTGCAAACGCTTTTGTAATCATACGGCATGGGAGATACTGTTACGAGTGAGTTTGAATCTCTGTTTGGTGAAAACCCAAAACCAATTCAGTACTAAATTAATTACACTTGTTTCCAGGACATTTGGCTTTGCTCCAACGAGTGAGAGCCAGATTAAAAGAAAACAAATCCCAGATCGTGCCCGGCTTAAATCAATTCAACCCAAGGTTTTATTATCAAACTTCAAATTCTAAAATATATAGATTTAAAATAATCATAATTTGTCTAATAATAATTAATACATAAAATTTTTATTGCAGGAGAAAATTAATAAAATGGGTTTTGAAATGTTGTTTGATTTTAGGTGCATTTAGCTTGTAAGATGTATGAATGTTCTTAATTATTTGGGTTCTACACCAGATTCGATTTTCGAATCAATTTTTGCTTGGCACTAGAGGCGACTAATGGCAAGTGGTGGAAATAAATTTAGAGTCGTTTGAGTTTGCATCAAAGGTATAATTTAATTAATAGTGTTTACATACCATATCGCTAATTTGATGGCTACAATTTTACCAATTTAATAGCATTTAGAATTTAAATTGTATTTACTTACAAAGTGTGAATTTAAGTGATACTACTTTCAAAGGAAAATATTTCTTGAAAAGCAACTGTAAAAAATATTTAATATACTATTTCTTAGAATTTAATATTAAAATGTACTCTTTCTGGAATTTTTGCTTACTGACAAGTTACAATGAATCTTCTAAGCTCACTACGCCAATCCTTTAAATATTAAATCTATATAAAAGGCAAATTCACTGAGTCACTGATCACGATTTCTCAAAAACTACTGAACGGACTGGAACGAAATTTGGTATGTAGCTTCCTCTATGGCCATAGGTGCTCGCTAAGAAAGGTTTTCAAAATATTCGAAATTTTAGAGGGGGTTTGGGCTTAAATAAAACCCCCACTCAAAGTTACTAAATCACGATTTCTCTAAAACTACTGAACGGATTGGAATGAAATTTGGTATGTAGCTTTCTCTAAGGCTGTAAAAAATCTTAAAAAATGTATGGAGGTGTTATTTTGTAAAACATTTTAAGTAAATTAGAGAAATCATTGTTAATTTGCCAAGTTATTGCATTTCATGAGAAAATAATAGACATATTGTATATATTTGTATATCACATTCTGGTATGTGTGTAGAATATAAATATTGTAAATACGTAGATGAAATTGAGATAATATGATGGGCATATATGTGTAGCACGTTCGTAAAATATTGTACATGTTTAACACTGGTCTTATTGAGATAATGAATTTACACATAATATAATAACATGTTCTATAATAAAGTAGCATATGCATAGAATGTGAGTACCTCACATTGAATTAGTAAAATGTGCAAAACCCTTGTTGAGATAATGAGTGTGTCCAGAGTGTACTTATTAGGCGTATCCTAAATGATTGCAGCACGTGCATTTATGTGCATAGAATGTGAATACGGTAGTTCATCTTGAATTCATGAAACATTCCCAGGACATGCATGTTCTTAGCACATTATAGGAATATTCTCCTGGCATGTTCAATGCACCTTTAGAGTTTGGACACTTTTCCAAATCACGTGCAAGGCACATTCCTCAAATACTTTAAAAATGTATTCAGCAAATAATTGGACAGTCTGGGACTATAATAATTAATTTAAAGTTAAATGCAACTTATCTAATACTAACAATCTTTAAATTATGTTAAATATTACTAAAATACAAATATATTATAGGTTTTTCGTATATTTCATAATGATTAGAGCAATAATTTATGATTATGTTACTTGAAACGGTTTTTACTCCTGCCTATGTAACAAAGAGATTCAGAGTTTAACAATAAACTGTTAACCTCGTCAATATCTAAATCATACATAAGTAAGTACTAAATGTGTTAGAAATAGTATATTTTATTTGAACCTATCTATATGCTACTCTAGGTCTGTTCTCAACTTGTAGACAATAGTCACGCGGTCGATCTTAAAAGGCCAAGCACATAATAATAAATCTTTTTTATTTCATGATACTGGAAATGTTGTATTTTGTTATTATTAGTTTTAATTTAACTAAAATATATTAATGTTATAAACTGTTATTAATTTTAGTTAGCAAACAAATATATACGTTCTTTAAAATGTTAGTCATACCTATATATACTCATAACGTTAAACTCTATACAGTACGTATAATGTTACGTCGATTTTAGTTGATTCGCTATTTTCGTATTTGTGTACAATATATACTTGAAAGAGATGTTTATTGAGGCTTTTAAATAATTGTACTGCTTGCTTTAAGTATTTTATATACAACTGATTGCTAAGGATTAAACTGTCCTGCAGGTGTCAATTGATTATGTGCAATTGACATAGTGTTGTGTAGTTAGGCTTAGTTTGTATACATGACATACGCACAATTACGATTAGCCTAATTGGCAAATTAATTACCCTCTTAAGGTATAACATGTATAGATCATCGTGTGTACAATTTATTTATATAGTGTATAATGTTTGTTTAATTCTTCTAAAACGTGTCACATTTATTACATATAAATTGAATAAACATAAAGTTGAATCCAATATGGCTGATCCATATAGCGAACAAAAATTCCAGAACCACCAAAATGTTGGATATAAAAAAAATTCAGATCCGCATAATCTTCTTCCGCCAAATAAGTCTCAGTAATGCAATTTAAAGCTGATCCCATACTTAAAAATCACAGTGTACGAAATTATAATATAATTATATATTATTAGCATATATATTATTATATTACTTTGTGTTTATTACAAATTAAACTGTTTTGATTACAAAATGTATGCTTTTGATTTTCAAAGCATATATGTATAGTGTGCCATAACATTACTATACTGGACTAACAGTTACTTAACTATGAACAAAGTAGAACATTTTTTATATGAAGTATAGATTTAAGAACTATTGAGTTAATAAATTCAAATTATTTAATTATTGAAGAATAAACATTATTAAATTTAATACAAACTTTTAAATTACACTGCTTAAGAACATTAATTGTAATTCTGATTAACAAAGTAACAATGATATATGTTGTGTAGATTAATAAAGAGTATAAGTATGCCATCATTTTATAACTTTTTCTTACATTTAATTTTAATCTATGATAATAAAGCGTCTTACTTTTTTAAGTGAGAAGACTCTTAAATAATTGTATTGCTCAGAAAATTCTGATGTTATGAAAATATTTTTTTCCCAAATCATTGGAAAATAATTTAATATGCCATTTGCAGCACATGTAGTTAATTAGTTAGTGCCGATTCCCGTAAACTTGTTTTTCAATATCACATAGCCATCACCAGTTTGAATAAAAATAAATAGGATTTAACAAAAAACAGTACTAGATTTTATAAGAGTTAAATAAGTAAGTAAAATACGTGTTTAATTTAATTCAGAACAGTTCAGAACTGAAGATTAAGAGTGAGATTTTATGTAATGCTATGTATGTAGTAAGTATCAATACCATTATCTCTAAGATTGTATTATCTTCCAAGACCTATAAGTGCATAAAGTTTGTAAGCAGTTATGCAAAATGTATGTAACTTCTGAAACATTATCCAGAGGTGGAGAATAATATTATAATAATACAAGCAAGCTAGTTTAAAAAGCAAGCTATGGTTAGATTACTTCTTTATAACTTATATATCTTTAAATAAATTTATGTGTTTGTAATTAAAGAAGCATAACATGTACGACATATCCAATAGAAAAATAGTTAGTTATGCTGATTTTCTTGAAACATGATTGTTACATCTTTTAACCCCATACCCCCTTCTGAGGGGGGGGGGGGGTAATGGGGGCTTGACGCCATATTTCCTTAATTCCTTAATTTTAGTCCTAATAAATCTTCTAATATTTATTTAACTTTAATAAATAAAAAAATACAGATTTTTTCATTTTGGGTGAATGCCCCCATAACATTTGTATTTATGGCATTTTCTTATACAACAGTGGTTTATTATAAACTTATAGTTAAAACTCAACTAAATATAGACAACATTTCGGTTCTTATTTTATGGCTCCCATCTAGATTATAATATCCCTAGTACTAAAAACACTAGTTGAACTTTTAAATGTCTACTTTTCCCGTGAGGTCGTAACTCAGTCGAGGGTTAGGAAACAAAATTTAATGAACCATTGGCCAATCCCCTAGCTGGCTGCAACTCCCTCAGCCCCCGACCAGTTGTTTGTCTGACTCGTGTTTGCCTTCAGGTGTGTGTTCGTGCTTTTCTGTGTTTGTAGTATTGTGGTTTTTCTTCTCAGTTTTAGCTCTGTACTGTCCTATGTAGATAGTTAAGATAAGTGGTATATTTGAGCTGTAATTGTTTTATTTACATAGGCTTAGATCTCTAGGTTTATTTTCCTTTATTTGTTAGTCACTTGATAACAGTAGTTGATTTATATTCCCGAAACGTTGAGTATTGATTTTTAACACAAAAATTATGGAAAATGTCAGAATAACTAATACTAAAATTACTTATATTATGTATTAAATTATATATACAAGTGTAGGTTAATAATTTTATATTATGCCATTTGCTTTTAATGTTACTATCAAAATAAATAATTTTAATATTTGCATGTTAGTAAGTAAAACCAAAATGTATAAATAAAAAAAATACACAATCTTTAATAAATACACTGACAAAGTTTGAGAAGTTTTGAGAAGTTAATAGAATGCAGCGAAATAAATATAACTAGTGGACCCGGCAATGCTTCGCTATTGCTATTGCTTGATTTACCTAACCTAAAATTATATTCAGTTTTTGATCCAAATCAGCTGTTGATCAAAATCAGCTGTTGATCAAAATCAGCTGTTTTAAGCTTTTCATACGAACAGCTTTTTTTTGTGCTCCTGATAAAATCAAAAGAAATCTTTCTTCTTCTTCCTTAAGATTGACCTTCCATAAGATTAACATTGAAACTTTGAGGGCTACTGGGGCGTATCCCTGATGACCGATGTAAATTATAATGGGATTCTGCTCATCTACAGGACACTACCTTTCTAACGGTATGCGCGAATTTCTCCTACGATGCACACAAGCAGAGAAAAAAGGACGACAAGTTTTGTGCTTGCCTATTAATATATAGATATAGTTTGGATGGATAATAATTTAAAGATTTGCAGACAGATATGATTAAAATTAAATAACTAAATACTAATTTTAAGGACCGTCGTACATAAAATGAAATATTAGTAAATGAAATGAAAAACATCAAATATAAACGTAAACATATTTATCGCAGTTAGTAATTATTAAGGTAGGCATTTTTGAAATTGTATTTATATGAAGAACCTGAAGTAATTGGTTGAAAAATTCACCCTTTAAATAATTCCATAACATCTTGTTATCAAATCCATTCCGGAAGGAAATATCAAAGTTTATTCTATATGTTGTTAGAACATAGATATTACACTTACCTTAAATATATTATTTTAATAACTTCTACTTAGGCTTAAGTGTATAGAGTTTTATTTACACAGTTTAAATAAATTGTTGCGTTGTATTAGAACTTTTCATTAGTACAATTATTTAGGTAGTAAATTTAACCTAAGCAATACTGGTTTTGTAATAGTATAGTATTTATTTCATCTAAAGATTTACAAATGTACAGTTTTTAATTGTATTTGGTTATAGAACTATTAAGAGGAAAACAATAAAAAGATTTGTCTACAATAAATTAATAATTCGTGAATGTTATTTTCTCATTCAAATTGTTTTATTGAATTTATACAACAATAGTTTAATGTCCTAAAATCGCTGTAATGGTGTCATTGTAAACTACCAACACATGATTAATATATATAGCTCTGTGTTAAAGTATGGATTTTATGTCAAGTCATACACAACGATGATATCTCACTTTTCAGAAAGTGACATTTAATATGACATATTGTACGTGACATTAAGGAATTGTGTTTTTTAGAGTATATCAAGCAACACGTACGAATGTTCTGCTATGGTGGATACTTATATCGAATGTAACACTAATACAATTGTGTCATTACATTTTTACATTTAATAATATTTTTAACTAAGTAAAATAAAAAATATAAGATTCCTATTTTAAAATTTTTGTACTTATTTTTGATTTGCATATGACCTACACTTTTGCCACAACAAAAAAATCATAATTTTATTTGATACATTAATTTTAAAACTATAACTAAATTAAAACATTGCTTTAAAAGGCTTGTTTGCTAAATAAATGAGTTTTAAAGATTGTATATCAAATTATTGTTATTTTATATTGTAGAAAAACAATGCATTTTGTTTAGAGATACAGAACAAACATACATATTACTACATATTTAAACATTAAACTTCTAGTTCTCGTATAAATATTATAAAAAGTACTATTCCGAAAATTTTAAAATATTCAGTTGGGTAGAAAACTCATTAAACTTTGAAGGTATAATATGGATAGAGTACCCTTTGTAAGAAGTACGTTTTATGATTTTGAAAGGTGAACAGTAGGTGTAGATATTACTACACATTATTTTGTGTAAACTTACTAGAAGGTGTATTATTATTACAATTTATTAATTTGTTAATATTAGTAATAAGTAAGTTGCATTTTGAGGTTAAATGTAACACATTGAATAAATAGAAACTGTTAGTAAATGTATTATGGTACTACTAATTCATTTGAGTTCTTAAAGTGTAATAAAGTCCTTTTCATCGCTCCCTTCTTTATATTTGTTATTGAAAAAAGTGAAAAAAACTTTGTATATATCTTGTGTTGCATAACAGAAATTGCATAAACATGACTAACTCTTTATGATTTTTTGGGCCTTATATGGGTGGGTAAAGGGGATAACAATTTCTAATATAAAGATAGGTCATGTAATACACTATTGAAAAGCTCACTTAAAGAGAATCAGAAAAGATAAACAAACTAGATCTTAATATTACACAGTTTCTAAATAATAGACCATAAAATTTCTGGTGAAATTTATATTTGTATTATAACATCAATGCATGTTGTTGTCCTTAAAACAACACTTTTCAACCTGATCTTTATAAGCGATTCATTTGTAAAACGGCAAATTTTAGTTCTATTAAAACAAACATCAGAAACAAAATGCGGAAGGTATTGCACATACAGTAGATAAAGTCTGGAGCAAATGCCATTGGTTTTATTCCCGTTCCATTTACATGTTTACACCAAATTTTGTCAAATACACATATAGAAACTCAGATAAATTAATGTTAACGTAATACATTTATTTATTAACAGTTTATATTCGTAAAATGTGTTCCATTTGACATCAACCTACAACCTACTTATTCCTAATATTAACAAATTAATAACCTGCTTTGATGTTATGATAAGACTATAATTTTACTGAACTTTGATTGCTCAGTTCTTAGAAACGAACCAAGATACTAAGCTCTATACTGGGCACTTCTGATTCCCTTTTAATAAGCATTTCAATGTGGTTTTACATGGCACCTTTGCATTATTTTAGTATAGTTCATAATTTATTTTTTGTTGTTTATAGTTCAATATATATTTTTAGTAAGAATTAGACCAAACGTTAAGCTTCAACCACTGTTAATGTACTACAAAAATGCATTGAACCATAAATTTGTTTTTAGGATTTAATTTCGGAATCACTTTCACATTTTTTTATTTGTGTAATAAGAAAATAAACTACGTAATTATTTATTTTTCTGGATTAGTAGTAACACTTCAAATTCATGCCGAGGTCATTTATGTGTCTTTAGTAAACATTCAGGATTTCTAGGCAATCTATTGGACATAGGCTATAGTACCACAAAATCTGCAAACTGTTCTGAAATTAGTGATTGAGATGGAGATAGTTGTTTGGGGTTTATTTGTTGTGGAATCAGTTGTGGTTGTATATAAGCAGAGGTTCCAAAACATATTGTTGAAACTGCGTGGGGAGCGATACACTTTCCGGACAGTTTTCCCAATACTGAAACACCTTTTTACTCGGCTTTCTTAAGTATGTCAAACAAAGCATGGTGAAACGATTACTGCTTCTCAGTATATCTATATATATTCACACTTTAGAAGCGACGTACGTAAAAATGGCATCAATTTCGTTTTTGTTTAGACTGCTCTTTGTCCAACTATAAAGCATTTTTCAAAACGTTAAACACATGGATCATCATAGATAAGTCGATACCACCAGATCAACACTTCCTCTCGTTTAGTAGGAGTATGAGTAGAAGATGTTGTCTTTTACGACTTTTGTTTCGAAATGTTGACTCCTGATTCTTCATCATCTTCAATTCAAGCATTTCATCGTTCTGTAAATTACCTGTATTTGATAATAACCAATATTATTTTAGTATTATTGGTGTACTACTAAGTCACTAACATAAAAATAGAAAAACTATACAAATAAACATAAAGCTATTATTTGGTTCATCTCAGACCAATTACTTGTATTTCTTCAAAATCTTGCTAAATAATTAACGTTTTAAATATGATTAATGTGTCAGCTACCAAAGACCACTGCAACTTGGAAGGAAACAAGCAAGATATTTTAAACACGTTGGAAGGTCTTATTAGGAAGAATGTTGTTATAATAGCTTCAATGAACTCAGGTAGAGTTTTTCAGTTATCAATCTGGCTTCTTTATAGTGCTTTTTGAAATAATAGAATTGCATTATTACTTTATTTGCTGTCGTTTGATGACAAGGAGTAATTTTGGACGCAAAAGTGTTAAAGGGAGCAAGTTACATAAAGTACTGTAAGTTAAAAAGTTCCGGTACTGCTTTTTATTATTTTTATGTATGTTTTTTGTTTTAACTTTACACTGGACCATCCACTCCCTCAATCACACTCATTCAGAATTTTAGAATAAATATAGAATTTTACGTCCGTCAATCGAAAAACCTCAAGATATCCCCACACTACAGTGCGTTGCGACTTTGCGTGCCAACTACAGTAAAGACTCCCACATTGTTCCTCAGCTCGGAATCGAAATGGGACAGCTTTGGAGCACCAGATATCCTTTTGCCGCACTCCTTTGATGTTCTAGCGCTGCGATCGACTACAAATAAGAGACCTATGTTTCAGAGTCGAGGCGGTCAAAAAGTTTAAAAACCATCGTTGCTCAAACTTTTATATTACTAACGTTTTAGGAATTAAAAAGTTTATAACATATTGATGGGATTATTGTAATCAATCAAAATAAGTGATATAATTTTGACCACATTTAGGTCTAGTGATTAAATACTTATCGAATAACTAATTTAATTTCAAGATTAATTAATTAAAAAACTAATAACTTATCCTAATTACACACACGGAATACATACAAACAATGGTACAAACATAAATACAAGATCAAAGGGAGCCCCGAAAGAGGAACATATTCAATGTAGATACATGAACACCGGCAGTCCGTCACAGCGTTTTCACAGGTTGTCCGGTACATGCTACCTCTCGCTAACTGGCAAAAACTAAAAAGTGGCTGGTTGCTTTGACGTTGAAATTGTGATGTTGCTTAGTTTTGTGACTTTGGAGTGTCGTTAGAATAATTCACTAACAAGCGTCTGTGTTGTGTTCTCGTGATAAGGTTGCTTGTGTTTATTTTTTTGTGTATAAGAAAAGTCATTTCTTGATATACATAAAATGTGTTTACGTTTACAGTCTTTTACGGAGGATTGATAAAAGCTTTACAGTCTTTTCTGATAAAGGATATTGACTAAATAAGAGATATTTTGCCAAGGTTTTGCTTAAAATAGTATGTGTCTCTAAATTTACTATGTGCTATATACAAGTATAAAAATAGTTACATATACGTGTGGACTTTTCTTATAAAAGTAAGCATATTTTCTGCACTTTTAAACTCGCCAAAGATACGTAGAGTAGGATTTTAGAAGTCAAAATGTCAAAAAATTTCTGGAATCCCCCCCTTTCCATCACTTCCGGCAGCGTTCCGGTACTGGAAAAATTACGAGTAAACCCCTGCAACACATCATAACCTAACCTGTACGACCGAGTAAGCTGATATAGCCTAGTCAATTTTATATTAAAAATATAAATATTAAAGAAACCTAGAAAACAATCTAAAGATATGTCAATAGTATTCCGTTCATGTATTAAATTCACCAATAACCAAACATATGTATAATTTTAGAGTATGTAAACAATAACAAACTGCTATGATAAGTTGGTAAAACATAGTCTGACTAAGAGGAAACCTCCAAATTATAGCTAACGTTATATTAGTGCCTACAGTTTTATTTCCTTAAATGCACAAATGAAGAATATTATGAATTACTATGATTGCAATGTACTTACTTAGCCAAAGAACTTAATGGAGGTTAACTTTGAGCTTTAGACCTACTATACAATAAAACTGTTAGAAGAGTTAAGAGAAACAATAACTTCATAACAGAGCCGACATCACATAAATTTAATCAAAATTTATTAAAATTTAAAATGATATTTTAGAACACTTCACTAGGAAAGTAATTGGGGTTGTTTCAACCATTAAAAGCTAAATATTTTCTTAGTGCGGTAGTGTTCCATAACTTGATGCATGGAGTCCCGTGATACGACGCGAAGCATGCGCACTAAGGTTAGAAGGAAATATTCTCCTGAGAAGAAATTCTTGATAGCAAAGAAAAGGAAGAACGTCGTATCGAGTAATTTGAGTGACAGAGCCCTTCAATATAATTATTAAAAACATTTTGAATATATTTTTCATTAAAAATCACACAATTAGGCTTTATATGTCCTATTAAAAGAGTTTTCAATTCTTTAAAGAAGCGGCTGTTAAAATAAGAGAAAAGAGAAAAACGCATGGAATGCTACCGCATTCCGTGATACTACTATCAGAAGAAAAAATTTAAAAAAATTCTGAATAAACCTATTTTTACTTATCAGTGCAAGCAACATAATTTATTCACAATAAACTGCAAGTAAACCTCTTTTAGAATTTTTGTAAAATATGAAAATTTCAATAGAAGGGTTAGGAACGATATCTTATTATTTTTTCGTTACGTAATACAATTTAATGCGCTGCGCTAAGATTGAATTTAATTGTCGGGTTTGTTTAGTTCATGAAGAAATATAGTTTTCCTAAATGCAGTTTCATATTAAGCTTATTGTTTTGCGAACATTTAAACAATATATTTGATGCAACGGTTTATTTTACTAATTGAAACTAAATATTTTCAAACAGAAATATACAGTTTTTATTCTGCCATAAACTTTAGTGCACAGAAAAACACAAAACAGTAGAGTGATAAATTAGTTACAGTTGTTGGCTGTATTCCAGGCTAGATAAAGCAAAATTAATGTAAACATATAGCTAGATATTGCTATGCTTAACCGAAGGGCACCAGACTTATATTTAAAAAAAATATTTAAATACATACATTTAAGTATAACTTTTTAAGCGTACGGTCCAATAGTATATTTTTTGCGCCCACGACGACCATTTCGGATGTTCAGCCATTTTCAAGTTAGGTACTATTGTCTTTCTTCATTAATTATAAAAATAAAAACACACCAAGTTACATATTGAAAAAAAAAACACACACACACTTTTACACACGATTACCTACCATACGTTTATTACCAAACGCACGCATATTTCGATTTACATGAGATGGGTCCACTGTCCAAGACTAGACAAAATAAACTATTGGTCGGTAAGCTCAAAAAGTTATACTTAAATAAACAATAGTAGGTATGGCGAATATAAACAATAATATAAAGGAATTTACTTGATAATTTTTAAAATAAAGTTCGAAATTAAATGGTATTAGGAGTTTACAAGATTCAGTCAAATATTAATTTCAGAGTGCCAGAGTTGAAAAAAAAAAAAACATTAGAAAAACGATTAAAACTTCTCTGTTAAAAGTAAATCAAGCACTTAAAGAGAGTTGAACACATGACAGACCAGAAGAATAATAATATGTAAAGTAAAATTTTCCTCGGTTGTACTTATTCTGCTCTACTTCTATGTAAAATAACAACCTCCATGAATTATTGAAATTATTTATACTAACGACCGTTGGTTCCTTATAAATAAATAAATAAATAAATAAATGAAAAACTGTTTGCAATAATTTCACAATTCTTTATCGAGCCGTGCCGACCTAGGTTTCGCCAGCTACGGCATTGTCGAAGGCAACTTAAAGACTAAAGGAACAACAAAACAAATCCAACACACAATAGTTGAGTGCAGGTAGGCCAAAATACCGTTAGGTTAGGGATGAGGGAGGAATTGAACTGGTCAATAACAACGGTTGTAGATGTGGCGAATTACTTAAATCTATTTGTTCATTTAAAACTAAACTTACGTCCTTATTAATTCCTCTTAATTTCTAACATTTCCAAAGCATCTAACTAATTACCCTTACAATTAACATGAAGTACATTCGAATCTGTATTTAAATTAAAGTCTAAAAATGTCATGTGTTTTTAAATGATTAGAAAAACTAGAATCATCATAGTCCAGTAGCCAACTTCTGTTATACGTGCGCTTAGTCTAGTTTTAAAACTACGACCTGTTTGCCCTACATTACAAATTTTGCAACTTAATTTGTACACTCTACTTTTTGATAATTTATTAACTTTGTCTTTTAAATTATTTAAATAAAAAAGACATATATTTCTCAGGCATTTATTGTTGTAATAATCAGGTCTACAATGCTTTTTCTTTTCTAAAAATTTACCTACGGTAACACTAACTTTACCGTCGTTATTCATTCTATACCATTTTCCGTGGTTTCATTTTTACAATTATTAGAGAATATAAATTTTTTCAATTCTTTTTCGACACTTTCGACCAACTGAATCACACCTACAGTGTAGCTAGAAAGACACGTCGTTGGCCTCTTTTATGGAATTTTGGATCAGGCTCGGGTTAACTCCCTAGTCCTATTTAGAAACAAACACAATGATAAGACTGTTCAACGCAAATCTTTTCTAAAAGATCTTGGCTTACAGCTAGCCAAACCATTCATGGAGGAGAGGTTGAAGAAGCCTTTATCAAAGGAGCTTACAGAGGGAATCAATAAAACTCTTGGTATTGAACAAGACAACCCTGCACCATGTGTCATGGAAAACAATAGACCAAAACAGGCAAGACGTTCAGTATATCCAAGGTCCAAAGATAGGAAGACAAAAATATTCTGTGCAAAATGTAATTTGGCAATTTGCGCAGAACATAAAAATGATTATTATTTTATTTTTATTTTTTCCGCTTACACACTTCCTCAGCAAGGGATATTTAATTAAATTACAAGTGAAAAAACATAGACCAACACCGGGAGTTGAACCACTGTATAACACCACTGTAGGCTGCAAAATAAGAATTAAGATTGTCTTCAATGTCGTATACACGAGGTAGTCAGTCTTTTGGTTCAATAATTGCAGTAAAAACCGTACAAGTGAGATAACATCGACCAATATCGGTAGATATCAGGGTAGCTCAGATGGTTAGAGCGTCAGGACGGAAACCTGAAGGTCCCGGGTTCAACTCCCGGTCTTGGTCTATGTTTTTTCACTTGTAATTTAATTTAATTAATAAAAATGATGTCTGTAAATCTTGTATGAACTGATAAACAGTAAACATGGTGGTGTAAATGTTTTTTTTTAAGATATCAGTATGTATTCCAAGTAAGTTTACATAGTAAGTATAAATAAAATGTATGGCTTTTTTTAATTGTCGTGCTAGAGCACCCCTCCAGTTTGTTTAAAGTAGCTTGTTTTGCCTGTGTTCTACAGAAATAAAACTGTAAATATAAATTTGGGAGTGCTTTGATACTAGTAGTCCTTATTGCACTTTTAATTTGAAAAGTTTTGTGTAATAAATTGTTTTTGTAGTTCGCTAACATTGTAAAAGTAGTTATAGTTATTTTAAGCACCATTTTTTAATGTTTTATTATACACGTTTGATTTTTTTTTTTATATATTTGCCTATGAAGCAAAAGTGCTTTAAAATATGAAGCGAGATCTAACCTTGATATTTTGAATATCTTGCAACGAAGCAGTATAATATATACTTCAACATAAATATACTGTTTCAAAACTAAAAGAAGTAATGTATGTCTAAAACTGTTCCGTTCTTAAATATGTGTATGGTTGCCAACTTTGAAATTCAACTCTTGAAATAATCATTAATTATGTAAGTCTGAAAATGATTTGCAACGTAGAACATATAAAATATGTGTAAAGTAATTACATATTCAGATTGTTATATTTTCTCTCTTTCAGAAGAGGTCCGATGTAGATCAGTGAAACATTTTACCCTTTGGCAAAAAAAAGTGTGAACAATTGTGTTGTGAAGTGAAAAATGTAAATACAATCGTAAAGCAAAGTTCTGCCAGACAAAGGCACACCCTTTAGTACTATTGTGCTTTTTGTTCAATTAAAAATACAAATGAGGAAGTGTAATAGTGCGTAAACTACTACGGAAATATTGCAATGTTGTAACTATGTTTTGTAAACTGTCCTTACATATTAAATGAAAGCTGTTCTATTAATATTAACAATGTTCTCTTCTCTATATATTACGCAATCTTCTATCTTTCCTAACTTCTCTATTCATTACCAACCAAAGGAAACTATCTTTCCCATGGGGGAATTGAGATTGTCAGGAATATGTTAGGTTTCTAGAGAGATTAAAACAACATTATTAAACAAGCTAGCACTATACAACTGATATATATGTATATAAATACGTGTTTATTAATTCTTAATAATATCGGAATTTTATTTAAAAAATTTCGAATGTATTATTTTTTTCCTTTCTCCACCCTACACGTAGTATATGGAGAAAGTATTGTTTACGTCCAAATTTTCGAATTTGAATTTTTAGTGGAATTATCTGTTTTGGTGCTCCCTGAACCCCAAAAACATTTTAGTGGATTTATCTGTGTTGGCGCTCCCTGAAACCAAAAATATTTTTAGTAGAATTATTTGTTTTGGTGCTCCCAGAACCCAAAAAAAGTGTATTTTTGGTGATGTCTGTCCGTGTGTCTGTAAGGATGTGTACAGAGCTAGAGACCATACCAACTTTCTGATTTTGATGAAATTTGGTATGTGGGTGTAGTTATGGAATATCTCAAGGCATTTTTTAAAATTAAATTTTATTTTTTATTTTTAGAGGTTTTACCCCCCCTCCCAAAATGATAAAAATCTAGAAAAATCAAAATTTCTCAAAAACGGCTCTAAAGATTTTGATTTGTAGCCCTGTTAACGGCTTATTTGTAGCCCTTAATCTACCCTACCATATGCAAGAAACCGCATCTTTCTACTAATTCTCGTTTATGTAATAATAATAATAGTAACTGATTTTTGGGGGTTTTGGGCCAAAATGAGAGTTGTTTTTCAAAATTTGTCAAAATCTTTTTTCGTGCATCTATACAGGCCTAATTGACATGTTTGGTGCAAATTTTTTCGAAATCGATCGAATAGTTTAAAAAATAATAATAAAAATCATATAATATGGATGTGTGTTTCATGCATCTAATATTTTCCATGGTAACATTTTCCTACTTTTGCAATTCTAAATACCCACCTCCTATGCTACCCTTGGAAAGGTATGAAGTTTCAACTGGGAGAAAGTATGTGGCAGTTATCTGGTACCGTTTATTATATTGTTTATTCAACTCACAGATGAACGTAAGAATAAATTGAAAAATAATAATAGTTATATTATGTTTATTACATGTTACGTATATTAGATGTTTAGTTATAACTATTTTTGGCATACTTGTATTCAAAAAATATTCGGTGTAACCATTATCTTATGATTGCGACAAAAGTATCTGAAACCAAACTTCGACTGTAAACTGAGAGATAATATATATGAAAGTCTAAAAATGCTAATTTATAATGACATACCATTTGCATGAATAGAAGACTGGGTCTATACCTGATTTACTCCAAGACTATATCAATTCTTAAAGCAATATAATAATAATTAAACAATTTTGTATTACTTATTTGCAAATGTCATTAATATAACTAAACTCGGATATGCATTTTAAAAATACGACTTCAACTACTAGTTAACTACGTGTTACTTAATTATGTTTTTATTTTACATGTATATATATAATATTCTGTAGCAATCTGCATAATGATCACTAACTAAGTATACAGTTTAATTATTTTTTTTCCAATAACAAGTTTAACCCTTGTGTTGCCACCTAAAGAAACTCACAGCATCTGCCACCCGGTAAAATTCTTGGTAAAAGTCCATTGTAACTAAAAATAATGAATTATATGCATTCGATCAATATTTAATTATTCATATTCTAAGAAAGTATGTTTACCTGAATATAAGAATTAACCTTTTCGGGACCAACATGCTCTAAATCCTAATTCATGCTCAGTCTTGGTTATTTTAAGAGTGTGACAATGTGTCTGGATTTGTTTGCCTATCGCTAGCGAGAGGTTTTGCTGGTTGTAATTTAGTGAAACAAAGTGAAATATGTTTACAAAATAAGGTTATTTTAACATTTTCAAGTATAAAGTTCATTTCTTTGATATATTCACTACAATTTGTTATAGTAAAAATTTTACAACAAACTTTTTTATGATGTGCTATATGAAAATCATGCTTTTTCTACCTTGGTACATGTGTACCCAGGTGGATCATATGTGTTTTTCAAATGCTATTTTTTTTAATTTATAAATTTTGTTTTAAATATTTAACATGCAAATTTTGATAAAGAACCATTCAAATCATGGGGATTCGAGAAGGTTTTACCAATATTTTTTGGAAAAAACAATTCAACAAAAGTACGCCGATTGGTACCCGTTTGGCAACACAAGGGTTACACAACCTCCGTCAATTAATTAACATAGAATATACAAAGTTACAGATTTAATTAAATACTGCTGTTAGTTTTTAAATACTTTTAGTGTTAAGATATAATTGATTTACTTTAAAATAAATGTTTTTTAATCGTTATATGCTTGCACAATATACCTAAATATAATACATGAATATTATTTACTTAACTTAAAGTTATTATAGTTATAGTTATTAGTTAACTTAAACTTATTAGTTTGTATACAATAATCTGTTTGGCTGCTTATATAAGTCTCATTGTTTACTTTTAGTAGGTATTGTAAAATACTAAACAAGTTTATAAACTGTATATTCTCGTACGTAATATTGGCCGTTCAAGGGTAATATTGAGCTGCAATGGTTTACCAAACTGTCACGACGCGTAGCTGGTGACATCACTGTTGACAGAGATTTATTGTTTGATTAATTTATTGCTCCATGTAAAAGCATTGATTTCACATCACATACGGTTGCATTACATATCCACGTATATAGTTGTAAACGAATAAACTTAATCTAAAATATTTTATTTCCGAGAAGCTTATAAATATTTGCAATTATACTAGGAGGCATTTTTCCTTTTTTAAAATACGAATACAGTAATAATTACATTTGTCATCCTTTGTTAATACTAGGACTAAATGCGGATTTGTCAACACACTAATAGAATTACAATAGATTTTAACCTTCGGCTTTTACAATATGCTTTTTACAGATGTGATTTGACTTTATTATCAACATAAACTTATACTAAAACCAATATTTCATAAAGTCATATTAGAAGTTTGTCAATTTATTATACAAAATATTATAAATTACCGACAAAACTAAAAATATTGAATACATTTATAGTACTTTGTTTATTATATAGATATGATATTCTCAAAATTTTAATTTCAGTGCGGTTATTATCTTAATTTGTTACTAGGTTCAATTATTATTAGTTAGATTTAATATATACAATCACTTTGTGGTTTCAATATAATTACAAAAAAAAAAAACATGTTTATTTACACGAGGTAATTTAAATTATTTACATAGTTTTTCAAAAATACAAACTTTTTAAAATACCATTTTGGTAATCTTTATATTTTGCTCCAGTTGCAAAAACGCCATGTGCTTAAATTCTAAATTCATTAACTACCACAAAATTTATAGTTTATTTTTGCAATTTTATATGATGTGAAATTTAAGAAAAAATAGGATATCTTCAGATATTGCTAATCCAAAGTTTTCGAATATCAAAGTAAAGGGTATAAAATATATAGAAGTGATAATGCATGTACTATATAACTCAAGTTAAATGTGCGCAGTTTAATTTAAAAAAGGTTAGTTTTATGAAATGTAAA